>PVHX01011847.1:22745-62257 GCA_004024805.1 Geosciurus inauris
AAATTTTTTTAGTTGTAGATGGTCAGATATCTTTATTTTATTCATTTGTATGTAGTGCTGAGGATCGAACCCAGGGCCTCACGCATGCGAGGCAGGCGCTCTACCGCTGAGCCACAGCCCCAGCCCCACCTCTCCCTTCTTAGTTCATAAGAAAGCACCGTAGACAAGCGTTCAGCCAGAGGTGCCCGGCTCGGCTCTGAGTGGAAGCTGGGTTGGCTCTGGGCAGGGGTCTCTTCCTGGCTGGCAGTGATGTCCAAACATGGCAGAGGGAGCAAGCCATCTGGGGTCTCTTCTTAGGGAGACTCATCACCCTGAGCCTTTCCTCACATGGGGAGGCAGGGTGAGCACACACCCCACCTGCTGAGGGACCCTCAGGAGCCGCCAGGCAGGGAGAGCCTGACACACAGGCCCACGGCATCCAGGGCCCAGGAGAGCTGCCTGCAGGAGACAGCTGAGCAGGGCCTCAGGGGACAGAGCAGAGGGGATTGCCAGAGCTTCTGGGCCAGCTCCCTCCTGTGGCAGAAGGTTCTGGAAGGGCCACTGCACAATGTCCCTCTCCTGCCAGGCACTGGGTCCCCACAGGAGGATGCCCAGGCCCACAGAGGAGCGGACCTGCCCTGACTGTTGGCCCTGCAGGAGGCTCTGCCCGTGACCAACTCAGGAGGCCAGCAGCCGCTCAGTCCTACACCACCTTTCCATGACACTCTCCATCGGGGCTCACCAGGTGCACAGCACGGAAAGGCCAGGAAGGGTGTGGAGTCCTGCCACGCGCGGACGGCAGCCCTGGCGGTCCTCTCCTGGCCCCTGTGGGCTGGTCCCTCGTCCACCCAGACTCCCGCTGGCTCCCCAGGCCTCCCCGCCCACAGCCAGAGCTGCGAATCCTTCGCAAGGCGCTTTGAGTTTAATGGTGCACGCGGGCTCTCTCTGAGCTGCTGCCTTTTATTTTATGACTAAATTAACGTTATATACACAAGAGCACGTTTAAGACACACACCAAAGGAGCGGAAGGGACTGTCGCAGGGGAAGGGATAAATTTTTACGCACACTTGTCTCTGGGCCATTAACAGGACGCGTCCATCCGTCTTTCCCACTGACCTTTATTCCCAGCCCAGTGCTCATGGCCACGGCGCCGGGAAATCACTGCTCGCTGCTCAGGCCTTTACGGCCCACTAATTTGCCCGTGTTCAGGATATATTGAGTTTCATAACTTTTATATGCAAATAAAAAGTCCTTTGTTATCTCATTTAAATCATTGAATAATTAACTAGGTCAAGCCCCACCCCAAGCACCCCACTCCCTGCTAGTGAAGGGGTCAGCACCTGTCAGGAGGACTGGCCCCATGGACTGCCCTCACCCAAGAATGGGCAGGGGTCCCTACTGAGCCCAGGAGGCCTGGGGAGTCGGACAGGAGCCTGGGAGGTGGGACCACTCTCCTCTGAGATGTCCTCTGAGAGGCCCTTTACCCAATCCAACCACAGATGCCCCTCCTATGGGTCTCAGGAGAGACCACCGCAGGCTGTGGGAGACCCTTCAGGTGACAGGCAGGTTAGGAGGTGGGGACAGAGGCATGAAAACCCACAGGCCCTGGAGGGCCCCATGCACCCCTCCCAGCACCCTCCACTCCTCCTTCCACCCCTGTGGCCCCTCCCTCCCTGCCGCCTCCCTGTGTCCCTCACCCTCCCTCCGTCTCCCGTGCTCTGACCCCTGCCGCTTTCCACCCGTCCTCTCACCCAGCTGCCCTGATGCCCACCCTGCCCCTGGGCCTTGCCCAGCACAGGAGACGCTGGGGCAGATGAACCAGGTCCTCCCCACCATAGCTCTAGCCCATCCAGCCCAGGCACACTGCCCCAGCCTCCACAATGGCACAGGCGAGCGCTGGAGGAAGTTGGAGGATTCTGGGGCACGGTGCCCAGGCCCTGGGTCCCACAGGCACAGCAGCCAGTCTTCCTGGAAGGCATTTGCTAACCCTTCAGGGACTTTATCTCAGTCCCTTACCCTCCCTGCCTTGTGAAGAGGTTCCAGAGTTTTCCTTCTTTTAAGTGAGACGTGGAGATGGAGAACCCCAGAGCAGGCGGCAGGAGGCCAGGGGCAGAGGGCAGGCCCCACCACTGCACTGTGCCGACCAGGAGGGAGGACGCTGCGAGCCAAGCGAGCTCCCGAGGGGTGGCGGGAGCCAGGATCCCCAGGTGCCGGCACAGCAGGGCACGCACACCACCTGTCCCGGCTGAGAGTGACGAGGAGTGACTAGACCCAAGAGGCCCATCCAGGTGTTGGGGAGTGGAAGAGAGGGCACCAGGGACCAGAAAGAGCCTTGTGCCCATCCCTCAGCTGCTGCAGCGCAACACAGGTGGGGTCCTGGGTTGTCTGGCCACCTGGGTCTGGAGTCCCAGGCAAGGGCCAGTCCAGGCTTGCAGACACAAGCTTCTTAAGCATGCGCTGGTGGGGAGAAGTCTCCCCTTCCTCTCCTTACAAGGACACCAACCTCGTCATGGGGCTCCACTCTCAGGACCTCACTGCAGCCCATCACCTCCCGAAGGCCCACCCCCAAATGCCATCACACTGGGGGTCAGGGCTTGCACAGGCAGCCCCCAGCAGGCCATGAGCGATGGTCAGAAAGTCAGCTCGGCGCCACAGTGAGGACCCCGGGCAGCAGGCGGAGGTGAGGTGGAAGGTCCGAGGGCCTCACTAGAGCCTGCCACACCTGTCGACCAGCTGAACAGCCTCAGCTGGGCTGACCTGCACCTCCATCTGTTGCCCCAGCTTCTCGGCTGAGTCGGAGGCCAGGACCAGGGGCTCCTGTGGGGAACATGTGTGGCCCTGCCAGCCGCAAGCCACGTTGACCTGTGGGGCAGCACACAGAAGGGCAGGCCCCTCACGCAGCCTCCTGCAGGCTCAGCCTCTCTCCCACCTCCCTCCCCGTGTCCCTCCCTGCTGCCCTGGGAAAGCACCCTGGCCCAGAGCTGTGGCTTTCCAGGCTCTGCGAGGCCAGAGCATCTTGTCCACACTTGGAGAGCAGGACGAGAGAGAAAACAGCAACTCTGCACACAGGCAGACACATCCGGAAAAGAAGACGCCCCACCCCACAGTCGCATGCCACCGTCCTTCCTGGGAAGTCGTGTTCTCCACTCTCCCTAAGTGGGGCTGTTGTCATGCACGACTGTCTGCTCTCTGGGTTTCCGAGGCAGAGTATCTAAAGTGCTCAGGATCTCCCCAGCTCGAGGACCTCGTTCCTGAGATTACACTAATGAGGTTGCTCTGGTGAGGTCGGCACCAGAAGACCACCCTCGGCTTAGAGGGCTGGGACGTGGGGAGCAGGGGTGGGGCCCCGGGTGGGGCCAGGAGAGGGCAGGGACGGAGTTCAACCCCATGGCAGTGATTCCGCCAGTCACATCTACAGGAAGCCACCGATGGAGGCTGGGGCCAGCAGAGAACGTGCAGGACACAGACCTCGCCCGGTGCCTCTCCACGGTCGCCCGAGTCCTCCCTCAAGACAAGTTCTCACCAGAGGTGCAGTGCTCTCCTGAGTCCTGCAGCTGCTCTAGTGAACGCTATCAAAGCTGAGGGGCGTCTCCATGCCCCGGACCTGCCGCCAGTCGGTCAGAAGTACGGGTGGCCTGGGACCTCAGGGGGAAGATGCCAGGGACTGTGTCCTCGGGACTGTGGGGTGTGCCCTCCCTGTGGGTGGCTTGTGCAGAACTGCAGCATGGACTGTGGTCAGGAGGCAGAAGACTCCTCACCAGGCCACTGTCCTCCCGGGCGTCAGGCCACAGCCTGGGGTGGCCACATTGCCAGCCCAAGAGCAGATGCGGCTTCTCCAGTAGCCTGGATGACCAGGGTGTCCTTCAACAAAACACTGAGGGTCACCTGAGGAAGGAGCTCTGGCTGTGATTCAAGAGCCTGTCCCAACATGTTTTGGCCAGACGGGGAACCGCCAGCCTCACACATCCAGACGGGCGTCAGCAGCTTGGCAGGGAGCCCGAGGGACATGGCTTCTCCTTGGGGCATGGCCCCCTAAGCATACTCCCAAGGCCCAGGGAAAGACTCTAGATGGAAGAAACAGGACCCTGGTGACAGCGAGTGGAAATCTGAGTTCTGAGAGTGAAGACATCGTAGTCACCTTAATTCATTTATCTCGCTTTCATTTCCCTTTTTGCAAATGCTGAGGAGTGAGCGCTGATAAAGCCTTGGTTCAGCCAGTCTGCGGGAATCTGCGGCCTGTAAAGCAGGGCTTCCCCGTGATGGAGCATTGCACCTTGGCTTCACGGGCAGCATTTTTCTTTCTTAGAGGTGCATAAAACAAAAGTGGCCTTACAATCCACAGCATTCAGCAACATGATTAAAAATAATGCCACAGTCCAGCACGCTCTCCACGGACAGCACAGACAGCCTCTCTTCCATCAGTCCACCAGAGGTGCACCAGGTCCTCCGGAAGGACTGAAGGACCAAAGCCCCACAGCAGTCTCACCAGACACAGAAACGGACCACACAGAGCCCCGCACAGACCTGTAATTCCTAAACACTCTCAGAAGGCCACAAATAAAGGGAGATCCTTTACTTGGTAAAAATAGTTTCCCAAAACTCTCAGGAAATGCCAGACATGACAGAGCCAAAGCCACAATCTGCAAGATCAGAAGTCAGACAAGATGCCACTTATGCCCCTCTGCTGAGGTAATCTTGAAAGTCCCAGCAGGCACCGCAAGCCAAAAAATGAAGCCAGAGGTGTAAGGATGGGGAAGAGAGAGATAAAGCTGCTGGGACACGGGGACACACGGTGGCCATCTCTGCAGGAAATGCAAACAGAGCAGCAAAGTACTAGATCCGGGAACAGTTGCAAGATAAAGCTGCAGAGATCAATAACAGTCCTCTATGCCAACAGGAATCCACCAGAAAATAAGACCCTGTTGTTCACAGACAGCAGCACAAGCAATTAAGTAGCTGCGGATTAAACTACCAAACAATGGCCTGGACCTTCAGGGAGAAAATTTTGGAGCTCCGTGAAAGGGCTGAGACAAGCCACAGAAAGGAGAAGGTGCCGTGCTCAGAGATGGGGTGACTCGGGACAGCACAACCCACCACTGTCCCCAAATTAATCTCTAGATTAATGCCATGCAAATCAAATTTCCCGCAGGCTTTTTTTTTTTCCTTTTGGAAAATCAACAGCCCCATTCTAAGCACGTTGTGGGAGAATAAAAGCCCGTGAATGCAGAAGCTGATAGGAAACAAAGCAGAGAACGGTCTCGCTCCCCAGAAAATAGCCAGCCGCAGAGCTACGGCAGCTACACACAGGATAACGTAAAGCCAGGTGGTGCTGGAAAGGAGCAGGGGACTCCAAGCAGATGTAGGGAACTCGTGGAGGTCGGGGGTGACCTCACAAATCCAGGGGGCCCCAGCATCAGGAAAAGTGGCTCCTCATAGGGAGACAAATCACGCTAGATCCTATGCTGTACCCTGTAAAATGTTGGCTGCAGGTGGATTAAAGATGCAGACGTAAAAGGAAACACAGGCAGCACCTGGGAAGCCACCGGAGGGGGAGTCTTTTGTGGACAGGAATGAGTGCACCTCCACCTTGACACACAAAGGTCAACCAAAGAGGATGCAGCACAGAGCAGACTGGAGGGAGCCTGAGGACACGGCCACGGTCCTCAGGGGTACCCAACAATGTCAGTATGCCTGACCCATCCTGCCCGAACTCACCCACCCAGTCTGCCAACTAAATCTTACTGAAGCGTACATGACTGATAGACTTCAGGAAGGAACTGCTGGAGGCGCTGGTTTTGCAAATGGAGACAAGTCTCGACTGTGGGGACTTTGCTGGTGTCCTCACAGGTCAGCAGGAGCCACTCTCTGGAACTTGGGTGCAGATATCAGGCAGGCGCTGGCTGAAGCCACTGGCTGCAAAGGGGAGCTTCTCAGGGACAAGCCCAAGTGACAGGTTCCAGCCCTCTCCCTGGAGACCCCACATCCCCACTACTACCAGCAGCACCAGCTTCAAACAGGTTCTTTGAGGGGGAGGAGAAGCAATCTCCTTCACATAAATGTTTAATTGGGAATAAATATTTATGAGCCTCTTGAAGGACAGGGCTGTGGGTTTAATAAATATTAACATGGAATGGGCCTCCCCTCCCCCTGTGTTAATACCTCTGTTTGCATAGCATGCATTATTCAGGGCCCCTCTGCTAGGGACATGGGGTGGGGACCTGCCCCCCTACCTCCTGGCCCCCCAGGCTGCGCAAGGGATGGCCTAAGTGCAAGGAAAGGAAGCCAGGGCGGGCTGAGGACTAACATGGTCCTGTCCTGACTCCAAGACACCTGCCCCCAACCTTCCTTGGCACCCACACCTCCCGCTGCCGGTGGAAAACAGTGTCCAGCCAGACTTCACCAGGCTCCTACCAGGCACGTCCTCTCCCCCAGGAAGCCCTCTGGGCTTACCCAGGGGGTGGGCAGCTCCTCCTCCCTCCGGATCCCGACAGCTAGGCAGGTGCGCTGCTCCGGGAGGACCCTGTTTCCCCCATGTTCTGGGTCGGGCCTAGCGCCAAGGACTCCCGCCCAGGCTGTGGGCGGAGCTCTAGCGCCCCCGTGTGGTCGGTGTTGGCAAGACCACCGTCCGCGTCGGGACCAGTGACGACCTGCGTTCTGCCAAGCCAGAGCCCGACTGCAGCCAGGTCCTCACGCCCATCACAGGCCCTAGCTCTGTGCCCTGAGAACCTCCCTGGCCACGCGGAGGGACTGGCCCCCTGCCATGATTTCCTGCGGGGATTGTTGGGTGGAGCACCGCACCCCTCCTCCCGACGCCCACCCCACGCTGGGCAGCCCAAACCTACCTCCCCTTGGCCCAGACCCACCTCTGTATGCCCCTCCCAAAGATGGGATGCCAAACGCCTCTGGTGACACCCACAGTGACCAGGCCACAGGAGATTGCCCTTCTCTGGCCTGGGAGAACTGCCTTTAGGGCTCAGCTCATAGGACTGTGCCACCAGGCCCCAGGACTGGCCCGGGACCCTGGGGCTGCCACAGTCTACACCCACCTCCTGCAGGCACCTCCTCACCCAGCGACCTCCACCCCCCCACCCCTGCAAAGCCCTGGGCTTGTCACCAAGACCCTTAATTACTACCTGCCCTCCTAGCCTCAGTCCCACCACACTGGTGTAGACTGGTGTAGACCAGTGTAGACCTTTCTTTCCCCGCCCAGTCCTGAGTCCCAGTACCTGTGGTCCATGGAGGCACAGGTGTGGTGCACGTGGGGCTGGCAGCTCTGGACCTGAGGTCAGTACAGGGTCTGGCCTGGCCAACCGGGGCATTCTGCATGGGCACATGACCCAAGGCTGACCAACCAAACCTTCCTTGGGACTTGGCAGGAACTTGGGAAAGAGCCTGGGAAGCAGAGATGGTGGGAGAAGCCCAGGCCCCTGAGATGGGCACTAGGACCAGCCATGGCCATGGCTGCCCCCACTCACTGGGCCCACACAGAGGCACCACCAGTGAGAGTCCTGATGCGCTGAGGCCAGGGCGCCCTGGGCCTGCCAGCAAGCCTGCGCCTGGGTCACACCCCATCCCTGTCCGCACTGTTCCCCCGCCCCACTCACCCCCTGTGCTTCCTCTGGCCTGTCCCTTCTTCCCAGGCCCCAGCCCTCACAGCCCCTGCTTCCATCCTGGCCATGCCCTGGCATCCCTGCAGCCTGTGGCTCACAGCCCTACCACTGATCCTGCTGGGACACACAGAGCCACCTCCCCAAGTGCAGCCTCCAGGGCTCAAGGACCTTCCTGAGCGGGCCTCCCTGGCCCCAGCTTAAAGACCGTTGAACCCCCACCAGGCCCACCCCCACTGGGATGCGTGAGTTCTGGGTGTGTTCACAAGACCCAGAGCTCTGGGGCCTGCTCTTTGTCCTGCATGGTCTGGCAAGGCTGCCCCCTCTGTGCCCCAGGACAGGAAGTCATGCTCAGACCAAGGCTGCCTGCCCTGGGAGGCCGCAGCAGGAAGCAACCGTGATTGTTCTGTAGTGAGCTGCACAGCTGGTCCTCAGCCTCTGAAGTCCGATTTCCTTCCTTCCTGAAAGCCACAGCTGGGCTCTGCATCCCACCCCTCCACCCTGCCTCGCCCAGTCACCCTCACCACACTGCTGGGGCCAGTGTGGGGCTCCACCTGCTCCCTGCTCTGAATCTGCTGGGATCCCCCTGGGAGGGCCTTGGGGCAGAACCCAACCCTGAAGCAGGCACAGTCTGGGGCAAAGTGCGGGCAACTGTCCCCGCAGGAAGCTGTCCTCAGGGCCTCTGCTGAGCCAGCCCTGAGCGCTCACTGGCCTCCCAGCTCAGGGGCCGCAAGGTGTGCTCCTCTGCACTTGCTGGGCAGGCCGAGGGCTGACTGCTGTGCTCAGTCGCTGCCCGGTGGCCAGCCTGGCCTAGTCAGTGGAACTATCTCCTGTGCTGGTGTAGGGCAACTATCCCGAGCAAGGACAGCCCTGGAGGACAGCCCACAAGGGTTTGGGGCATCTTTATCTGGGACAGAAGGGAAGGGGCAGGGCTGACTGTCCAGAGTGTGGCGCAGCACGCATTACACCAGAAGGGACAGTGCCACCCCACGGCCACCCAGGTACTCCCACGGCCAAGCTCAGGCTCTGCATGCCCAGGCCTGGCACCCGCTGATGGAGACCCACGGTCAGCACCCCTCACAGGGTCGGTTCCTTGAGTCTGGCTCTGCCGGTCCTGGTGCTCTCGTGGGTTTAAGGGAAGATCGTAAAGGTGAAGAAAACTCCTGTTTGCAGAAAGTCCTTGACTCTTGGTTAGCATAGCTTCTAGGAGAGTGTGGGAGGCTGTCAGCAGGGAGCCCGCCTGCAGAGCCCTCTCTGGGATCTGCATTGCAGAGGCGGGAGGGGCTCCGCGCCCCCAGCACCCACCTGCCCCTGGGGTCTGGCAAGCTGGCCCTGGGGAGCTGGGCAGGTATGTGTCCATCCCAGGACGGTGCAGAGCACTGGGAAGACATGTGGTGGGGGGCCCCAGGCTGGGGAGAGCACCCCAGCAAAATCCTCCCCTTGGGACCAGGCCCTTGACCTCCAGCAGCCCCGCTTGCCCTGGAGAAGTGGGCCTGAGGCCCCAACCCAGGGAGGTCTACCTGATCGTCTTAAAGGGAGAGGAAGAGACAGAGCTACCGGCTGCAACCTCTCAGACAGCGGATCGCAGGGCACAAGCATTCAAGGGATAAACAGGATGTGCTTTTAGATAACAGTGCACCCAACCTGTCAGCAAGCCCTGGGAGATGTGTGCCTTGCCCAAACATTGACCTCCAAGCAGAGCAGCCCCTGACCCACCCAGCAGCAAGCAACACCTTGCACACCCACGAACACGGCACACACCCAGCCACTCCACGCCACTGCAGAGGAGGCTCTGCAGGCAGGAGCATCAGCGCAGCCACCTCAGGACACAGACAAGCTGAGGGGACAGTGGTCCCCAGCAGTGCCGCAGGTACGGTCAGGGTCTCCAGAGAAACAGAAGCAACAGGACTGCTATGGTCTGGATGTGAGGTGTCCCCCAAAAGTTCACGGTGACACGACACAGGAGTTCAGAGGGGAAAGGACTGGGTTGTAGAGAGCCTTAACCCATCAGTGACTTGATCCCCTGATGGGACTGACTGGTGGAAGCTGAAGGCACGTGGGTGTGGCCAGAGGAGGTGGGTATCGGGGGCATGGCTTCGGGTGCATATCTGTATCTGGAGAGTGAGTCTCTCTGCCTCCTGACCACCCTGTGAGCCGCTTCCCCCCACCACACTCTCCTACCCGATGTCCGGCCTCACCCCGAGCCCTGAGGAGTGGCACCTGCTGTTCATGCCCTGAGACCTCTGAACCCACAAGCCCCTAGAGAGACTCTTCCTCCTCTGCAGCCATTCTGGTCGGGTGACAGCAGCGAAAGAGCTCCCTGAAACCAGGAAGGGAGCTGCTCCCGGGCCAGTGAGTAGGGCTCCTGGCAGGGCTGGTACTCCCCTGGCTGGGGCACCAGAGACGGCCCAAGGGGGCCCTGGGAGGACAGCGGAGCAGCCAGGCTGCACAGCCACACTGTTCCTTGGTCAGGGGACGGGGAACAGCCCAGGGAGCCCTGGCGGGGTCGCCGTGACACCTTCCGCAGCCTGTTAGAGGGAGAGGGTTCCTGGGTCCCAGGCCACCCGAGTGAGAAGGGGTGAAGGGGCCGTGGAGGAGGAAGCAGGCTGCTGTTCACACCGCGGTGTCCCGGAAAACAGCGCCAGGGAGCGCCAACACCCGCAGGCTGGACCGTGCCCGGAGGGGGTCCTGCCCTCAGGCCGGGCCAGCCAGCTCTTGCCGTCTCCAACCCTAAAAGACATGGAGTGGGCTGCTGCCTCCAGGCCTACGTGAGAGGGGCGTGGACTCAGATTCTGGAGAGGAAGCCACACTGGGGAGTGTGAACCTGACTGACAGGAAGATAAGCAGACTAATAGCCACAGGGTCTCAGGTTGCCCAGCTCGTGGGCCCAAACAGATGCACATGAAGAATGCCCTTCTGGAATTCCCTTAAATTTGCGGAATACATTTCAAGAATTGCATAAAAAAACATTCTGAACAGAAAAACTCAACCTCAAGATTCAGAGGGAAAAAGAGAAAACGCTCCAGAAAAGATAAACGGAAGAATGAAAAAGAGTCTCGTGGTGAACAGCTGTTATGAGACCCCACGGAAGGAGCTTACGCAGTACTTTGGAGCCAATGATGGATCTGAACCCCCTGTTCAAAAGAAAAAGGTTGACCAGCCAGGCCTTGGAAAGAGGATGGACTGGCTGAGGAGGAGGTGGACGTGGAGAGGCTGAGGGGCTCGGCAGCCAGTTGCCCGAGAGCCTGCTGTACGGGTCGCCAAGGCCATTGCATGTCACAGCTCGTGAGGGCCGAAGAGGAGGCTGAAAACGCTCAGGCTGCTCAAAAAGGAAGGAAATTGCGTGGGGATTTGGAGCAAAGAAGAGATGGGAAACCAAAAGCAACGTGGGCTATGTGCAGCTCAGCGGAGGGCGGAGGGCCGAGGGCAGAGGGCCGAGGGCCGAGCCCTTCAGGACGCCTGCAGGCTCGTGTGCTCAACTGGCTGGAGGGATTTTCCTCCTTAAGTTAAATATGTCAGGAAATTGATAGAAATAGAAAAAATGAACATAAAACTTTGCAGTTGAGTATCGCCCCCCTTCAGCCTTTTTCTAAGGAGTTCATTCTATTGAAGTGAATGAAATGAAGCTTTTTGTCATTTGTGTAAGAAATCTAAGCACACATACAAGAAAAGAAATAGGGTTTTATGTTTTTATTTGTATAGACCTACAGTATAAAATCAATTTTGCCTTTCTTGTGTTTGGGAGAGCATAGCCTGTGAAGTCCTTGTATTTTCTTATCTGTTCTTGGCATAACTACACTTTTTCTGGAATTGTGTTTTTAAGGTTGGCTTTTGTTTATAATGGATTGGTTGTAAGTGAAAGTGAGTCTCAATTGATGCTGTCTTTACAAATGACTTTAATTACCCTGATGGCATCAAACCAACTTTTTATTCTCCATTGGAGGTGCTAGAGTTGATATTTCATAGTCACATATTAAAAGAAATTGATTTTTGCATACCTTCAGACTGATTACAACGTGGAGGGGACAGAATGTAGTATTTGGAGGATGATTTAAATTCATTTCAGCCTAGAAATATTTTCCTAAATATCTCTTGGCCTTGCCATTCTTTAAATTGTGAGATGGTTCTTGGAAGAGAAAGTGGTGAAATTACATTAAGCAGACAAGTATGACTCAAGATAACATAACTGAATTATCTACCTGCCTGCAGTCACCACCCAGCACAGTCGTCTCCTCAAATTGTTGACCCATCAGATGCGTCACTGGCGAGGTCACGGCTCTCGTGGCCCAATCCACTCTCCCTCTGAACGTTGCTGCATTCACACAGGAGCTTTGGGGGCACCTCACATCCCAACCACAGGGTGGTGTAGATGCACAGGAGGTGCCGTCAGCAACTGGAGACCCAGGAGGCACCTGGTTGGGTTCCAGTCCAAGGCCAAAGGCCTGAGGAGCTGGAAAGCAATGGTGTGAGTGCCGGGCTGCGGGCAGGAGAGGGTGGAGGTCCTGGCCCAGCAGACCTGCAGAGGTCCCTTTGCATGGCCTCTTTGTTCTGTTCAGAACTCCTGCTGCCTGGACGAGGCCACCCACCTAGGGGACTGCAGTGTGCTTCACCCTCCTGCTGGGAGAGGCTTCCCAAGGCCCACAGCAGGCCCCTCCCAGGGATGCCCCCACCGCCTGTGCTCAGGAACCCACGCAGCCTGGCCCTGGCAGCAGGCCCTGGCAGAGCCATCAAAGGTCCCTGCCCCATGGGATTTGGGGGCCAAGCCCAAGAAGTCGCTGCTGATGACGGTCGAGACCTGAGCCTTCCTCCCTTCACCAGCCAGAGGACACCCAGCTCCACCATGGCACATGCAGGTGGCAGTGGGCATCGTTTCTGCCTGTTCCTCAATGTTCTTTTCGTTGGCATAGAAGCTGGGATAGGTGCTTTTGTTTTCTAAAAGCCTCAAGGAGCAAAATCCCACACCATCTTGGAGGAAATTAAATCTAGAAATTAGATGCGAAGCTTGGCAGGGACCCTGGTGGAGCCCCAACAGGGCCAGGCTGACACATCGCTGAGACCACATCACACTTATTAACCTCGTGCTCCAAAGCATATGGAGAAAAGCCGCCAGGAACACAAGGGGATGTTTCCTAAACCACAGTCACAGTGGGAGACTTCAGCGTACCTCCTCAGTAACTGCCAGATCAAAAAGTGAGTAAAGGCAGAGAGAATATTAATAAAACAATTAGCCACATGCATTAATAGGCAAACGGGACATTGCACTCCACAAAGGAAGAAAGCGGGTTCCTTTCAAATACTGAGCAAACAAAGGATGTGGGAGAACCCAGAAAACCTGCGGAGGTTCCTAGAGGGCAGCCTGTGCGCCACTCGCTGAGCACGGTCCCCTAAGTCATGCAGCTAAGGAAGACCAAGGTTTAGAAGCTCGGCATCACCTCAAGGACGAGCCTGCACTTGCCCTCCTCAGCCCTCAGGGGCAGGTGGCATCTGCCTGGTGTCTGTGGAATGAGGACCACCTGTCACACACCCTGCCGTCTGGAGAGGAAGAGCAGCAGAGCTTCAACATGCACAGCACAAGGGCACACAGACAGTACTCAATAAATGCTAGTGTAAGACAAGAAACCCCACCTTCTGAATGTCTCTGACTTAAGGAAGAAGTGCAATTCCAAAGCACAGGCTCTTGATCCATGGGTTTAGCCAAAGCAGTTCTCAGAGGTCAATGTGTAACCTTAGGGAATTCCACAGGAGGTAAGAAAGACAGCCCACGCCTCCATCCATGCTTTTCCATTCACGAAGCATGACCAAGCCGCAGTAGCTTGGCCAGGGCCTGCTTCTCTCCCTCCCATCCCTCGAGTGGCATTTCCTGGGTCATTATGAGGAACGCATGTGGCTTCTGGGTTCTGGGGTGCCGGAGCAGGCTGTTCCTGCTGGAGTGGACCCCAGGTCCCCACAGCCTGCTGTCCCCACTTTCTGCTCCACCCTGCCCTTCCCAAGACCAGGGACACTGCAGGACAGCGCCAGCCACTGAAGCCTGAGGCTGCCCCTTCCCTGCTACACATTTCCCTCATCTTTTATTAGGGAAGTTTTCAAACACACAGCAAAGCTGAAATCATGGCCCAGAGGCCACCATCTCCCCCACTGATGCGTGGGGTCCTGGCTCTGCCCCCATCACCTCCCATCCCCACCAGCCGCCCAGCCTTCTCTGTTGTTGAAGCTGCCCACCACTCCCCCTGAGCCCTGCAGGCGAGTCTTGAGCTGGGTCAGGTTCAGTATTTGCTCTCCATTCTCTTTTCATTTGAAGTCAAGTCCGCATGCAGCGAGTGTCCAGACGCAGCAGCCAGCTGGAAGACAGGGTGCCAAGTGAGAGGAGCCAGTCGAGAGCAACAGCGAGTCCTCTCCTGAAAAGTCCAGCACAGGGACAGAACGTGGATCCATGGTCGCTCAGGGGTAGGGCCGAAAGCTTGTCCTGAGTGTCCCTAAGGAAAGCCAGCCCACCCCAGCAGCCCACACCCTTAGCCCCAGAAGGTCCCCTCCTGCCATCTCCCAGCTAATTCCCCCAAAAGCAACCGTGGTGTGACTTTTGCAGTGTGACTTTTGCTGGAGGGTAGGTTCTGCCTGTCCTGGAGTTCCACATCAATGCGGCTCTGGGCCCTCTCGGGAGTGAGACAGCTCTTACTCAGCGTGATGTTTTGAGAGTCACCTGTGTTGTCCTCTGTATCACCAGTAAACACTGACCTGTTTTAAACAACTGTCCATCTGTCTATTAAGTAGATCCAGACAAGATCTAAACAGCAAGGCCCATAATGCCCACCGTCTTCCGCTTTAAAGGATGATCCTGTAACAGGCTCAAACTTTTTCTGTTACCTTGTATTTCCATTCCACTTTGCCCACAGAGTTCTGTGCTAATGCAATATATTTTATGCTTGAAAAATATCCACTGACCACTCCTCAATTAAAATAAGTTAAAGCATGTGTTTGCCGTAGTCGGGACGTGTTGAATGTCCCCAGAGGTTCCTGTGTTGAGATTCAACCCCCACCTGAGGTAGTAAGGTGGGGAGGCAGAAAGAGCTCAACTATGGAGTTGAGTTGAGTTTAGAGGTGAGGCTGTGGAGGCAATCCAGACAGACTTAGGGTGGGGCCCCATGACCGAACCTGGAGGCTCAATAAGAGGGGAACCAGAGGGAAACCACACGCATGCGCATTCTCCCCAGCTCTTGCTAGGTGAGGCCCTGCACTGCCTGGAGCCCCTCAGCAAGGCCACAGCCACAGCTGCCTGCTGCCCCTCAGCCTGGACCTCCAGAAACAGGCACCAAAACAAGCCTCAGTTCGTTCAGATGCACCCAGTTTAGGGCGGGGATGTAGCTCAGTGGTGGAGCGTTGCCCTGCATGTGCACCTGCATGTGCAAAGTCCTGGGTTCAGTCCCCACCCGGGCACTAAAAAAGGGGAGTGCTGGATTTTTCACCCAATCATTGTGTTACTGGCCACAGAAAATAGAGATATAAACATCAAATGTATAAGTGGAAATGTCACTTTTATCCCTTTTTGCTTCCGGTGCTGGGGATTGAACCCGAGGCTTCCGACCACTAGGCCAGTGCTCTCCCCAGGCCACACAGCCCCTGCCGGGCACTTGGATTTTTTACTTCCTTAAGCTCTTCATGATTTCACCTTTTTCTGCCAGATTTGGCTATTTTCACAATTATTAGCTCTCAACTCATCAAAACCACAATTTGATTTATGTCATACGTAAATGATTTATGTCATATGTTTCGACAAAAAGGTGTTAGGCACAAAAATCAAATCCCACTGCCCAGGCCCTGCCGATGAACTGGGTGGGGCTTTTCCACGTAGTGCCCGTTTCCATGGATAAAAATTACTTATTGTTAAAAAGACACTGCTCGGCATCCAATTTACTCCTACTTTGGGGGTTTTAAAGATGTGAGCACTAAGCAACTGGTTCACATAAATGAGCACAAAGGGACAAAAAGAGCTTTGTCACAGAAATTCCAAAAATCACAGAGATCCATTATCAGAAATTACGGCAGTGGTCAGCTGACGGCAAGGCCATCTGCCTGGGCGCCTGCGTCTCCCACTGTCCACGGCAGGCTCTGTCCGGCACCCGGACGGGGGCGACGCTCCAGGTCGAGGGGCTTGTGGGCGCCCTGGCCATGCGCCCTTCCACTGTCCCCGCGCCCCACCTCAGGAGACCCGGCCCGCTGCCCTGGGACAAAGAAAAGCGCTGTCGCCTCTCGCCACCAGAGGGCGCGCCACGCCCCCAACCCGACTAGGGCCGCGCAGGCCTGCTCCCGAGCACGCCCAGGCTGGCGCAGGGACAGAGGGCAGTGCTGCGGTCTGGCCTGCATCTTGGCTTCCAGTAGGAAACTCTCCTGCCTGCATAGGCGTGGGGGACCCCTGCCCACGGTGAGCCTCCAAACCAGTCCAGAACTTGGAGGCATCCTGATGTGACCAGGCGCCCCAGACCCAGCAACTCTGTCCCCTAGGGTGGGGCCAGACTGGCCAGTGCCTCCAGCCTAAGTCCTGGACCTGGAACCCAACTCCGGGAAGAAGAACCAGGGGTGGCCTGGGCATCATGAACACCCTTTTTCCCTTCTGAAGGCTGCTGAGCACCTGCCCCTGCTCCAGGGGAGGAGGTCCTGGGCCCCTGCAGGGAATGGCCTGATTGCTCAAAGGAAGGACATCAGGACCCCCACCTGGGCCTGGCCACACTCAGAGCAAGCCCTGACTTGGCCAGGTAGGAGCTGTGTGGCCTGTTGCACATGAGGCTTGCCCCCCAGCCTATTCCCAGGCACAGTGGAAGTGTGTTTATGTCCCCTGCCAGCCCACCTCTGACATGAGGGCTCGTCCAGGATGCCCAGAAAGAGGAGGGCTTGGCGGCGTCCTGGAAACCATGGTGGAGGCCCAGCCACCCAGGAGGCCCACGAGACCATCAGGCCTGTAGGCTACTCGGGCCAGGCATGTGCTCTTCCCGAAGGGGAAGCAAGACTGGGCTGCAGGTGGCCCCTGGCTGCCCTCCCCTCCCTTCCATCGTGACCCAGCCCTTCCTAGAACTCACCTCCTGGGTCTCAGGTTCCCCACTACAGAGCAAGGTGTGGACGGCTTCTGGCTGGAAGGCTGGACCTGTGTGTACCATGTGGAGCCAGCTCACAGCAGGTGACCCAAGCATGGCATTTCTCCTGCACCCCTTTCGCTGGCCCAGGACAGCCCAGGGGCCACCAGCATTTCTTGCTCTCCCTCAATGACGTCACTCCCAGCCTGTTGACTGCTCTCTGACCAGCCACACACAGCCCAGCTTCAGCTCCTGGGGTGTGAAGGCTTGGTCTGGGAACAAGCCCAGGGCATTGCTGGCCTCACCCCAAGGATAGGGCTGGAGGTCTTGCTGGGCCTCCCTCCAGCCCCTGGGCATGTTCAGGCTACCAAATGGGCCCACTGCCCCCTCCTGCCCTAGCTGAGGAGCTGGCATGGAAGCAGTGCTATCAGGACTGCCATGGGCTACTGTTAGGAAAGTCCTAGTACAGACATCGCAACCAGCTTGGGGACCAGCAGGCTTCAGGGCACTGTCAGGGACAGGAGAGGCTGGCGCTAGCCTGGGCCAGGGATGGCCTGGCCTGAGCCAGGGAGGCAAGGCAGAGATCACTGAGCAGGGCAGAGCTCCCCGAGGCCCTTAGCCCAGAAGGAAGGATGCCCCGGGGCAAGTGGGCAGAGGCTGGGCCAGCTGGGAAGTTCCACCAGGGCTGCACCTCAGAGGGGGTACCCTGAGCAGCCACAGCCCTTTCCACCCTGAGAGGAGGCTTTTGTGTCCGAAAGGCACAGAGGCACATGGCCTTACAAGTCAGCTGACCACTGGCAGTCTCGGGTGGCTCCGGGGCCCTGCCCACCAGGCCCACCCAGAGCATCACTCAGACTGGATTCGGCACAGCCCAGGGCACACCCAGGAGGGCAGGCCTGTCTGCAGCCTTGGCTCCAACCTGACTGGTAGCTGCACATCTGCCGGCTTCTCTGGACGCAGTTGGAAAGGGCCAAACAACGCCTCGGGGACTAGCAGGGGAGCACAGCTTCTCCCCGGAGCTCTGACCCTCTTGTCCATGGCAAAGTCAAGTCCTCTCTAGGGAGAGGTCCAGCAGGTGGGGGTGAAAAGCCAGTGGGCAGGATTTGCCAGGGGCTCCCAGCCCTCCCAGGACCAGCCGCACACACTTGTTGAGAGGGGGAATCCCAGAACTGGGAGTGACAGAAAGTCCCCTGGCTGGGAGGCAGGACCTGGGCTCCCGGCCCCGCCCCTCCTAGCCCATCCGCCCATCTGTACAACAGAAAGGAGGTGCACCCTGCAGAACTGCTGAGACTCAGTGCTTCCCTGGGCCTCCCCGGGCCTCCCCGGGCCTCCCCACTTGTGCTGACCACCCCAGAGCACTGTGGAAATAAAGGCCACCGAGCCAGCATGGAAGGCAAGGGGCACCTGCTGGTGTCTGCTAATGCGCAACGGAAGGCACAGCCAGGGTCTGCGGGGCCTGCCTGGCTGCGCCCAGGCCGTGCCTGGGGAGCCAGCCTTGCGAAGTGGGAACTCCGGGGACTCCTGGCAGGGTTGGGCCAGACAAGAAGCCGGCACTGCAGCGAGGGGTCAAGTGAAAGGAAGTGTCCCTAGTGTCCCAGGAGTGGGGACAACGGGGGCCAGTCATGTCACAGACAGGCTGCCTGAGGGGCCCAGGGCCGTGAGAAGGCCAGGCTGAGGGGAGAGTAGGACCCAGGCAGGCGAAGAATGAGGAGCGAGAGCCCACTCTTCAGCCACTCTGGGGGATGACTGCAGAACGTGGGGACGGCAGGACAATGTCCTAGATGCAGAGGCAAGGGACGGCCAGGGACTAGGACCCTGGGCAGGACAGCCAAGGCCCAGGTGCCCACTGGCGCAGGAGCTTCCTGACTCTCCGGAGCAGCAGGGCGTGCTGTGCCCTGGCCATGGGCTCGGCTCTGCCCACTTCTCCAGGAGGCCTCGCTGCAGCTAGTGGGACAGGCACTTTGAGAGCAGGCTGGACCCCAAGGGTACCTGGCTCCTAGGCTGGTCAGCATCTCCAAGCAACATGAGACTACTCCTCATGCTAAGGTGAATGACTACGTCCAGTGGTGGGATGAGCCACCCCCGTGGAAGCCCAAGTTACCCCCTGCACCTGCGTCCAGCCCTCCTGGCCGTATTAGTCAGCTCTCTAGAGGAAGGGAACCACAGATTGCGTCTGTAGGCATGATTATAATAAGTGGATGTATTAGGTTGGCTTACACCACCGGAAGCTGGACAGTCCCACAACAGCTGGAGAGCTTTAGGAGCAAGGAGCTGCTCAGCCAAGAGCTGGAGCCCCAGACGGACCGATCATGCAGCCCAATCCAGAACCAAAGCCCTGAGGACTCCTTGGAGAGTCGCAGGCCAGGGTCAACTTGGGAAGTGTGAGGGAGCTGGAGTCCTCTGTCCTCCAGGTGTCACAGCAGCAATCAAAGCACCCTGGGCTACTTCCTCCTCCTCCCACCTGCTCCTTCCCTCCAGGACTCCACCCCACTGGACTAGGCTGCCCACGCTTAGGGTGAGGCCCTGCCTCATTTTGCTGTACCACACAGCCACCCCCAGAAACACCCTCCCTGGGTTTGCAAGTTTGAGGCTAGCTGCAGCAACTTAGTGAGACCCCAAACAACTTAGCGAGACCCTGTCTCAAAATACAATATGAAAAGGGCTGAGATGTGGCTCAGCGGCTGAGCGCCCCTGGGTTCCGTCTCCAGTACCGCAACAAAAGCCGGGGACACCCTCACTGACATACCCAGAAGCCTCTCCATCTTAGGTGTCTCTTAACCAATCAAGCTGAAAATCCAGATTAACCACACCCACCTATAATGCGTCTGCTCCCCGGATTTCCCTGCGAGCCCCCCAACACCTGCCAGTGCCTGCACTGAGCTATAGCCAACACGGGTTTCTGCATGTGCAGGAGACTCCTCTCCTTGCCATCCTCCTGTCTCAGCCTCCTGCATGGCCAGAACGGCAGGCATGGCCCACACGGGCTGCTCCGCGTCTTCCTGAAACATTTCCCACTGTCTATTCACTCTGGGTTCCTCTAGTTGAATATCTAAAAAGTTTTCCAGTTTGTTTGTTTTTCGTTCCTAAGTTCTCCCACCATCTGATTTATGTTAATGCTTCATTTTCTCTCAGTGTTGTTCCAGAAAGACTCAGACCTGAAGTATGAGAACCAGCCAAAGGTGCTGCCGCGAGCAGAGGCAGGAGCACACGCAGCACAGTTGACTGGGGACCTGCTGAGGGAAGCACGGTCCTGGGTTGCAGCAAGACGGATGGATCCTGCAATTTGGACCAGAAAGAGGGCCACATTTATGGGTGAGAACAGGAGGGACTCCATCAGGCTGCATGAGCCTGGTTTACCTTAGGATCATGTCAGGTGCGGCCCTGGAGCCAGGGTCTGGCTGTAAAGCCAAACATGTGACTCCAGTGTATTTATCTGTGTATGGTTTGCCGGGAAACTAAGCAGGAAAAACCAGCAAGGTTACTTGGGAGCGCTCAGGACGGTGATGACTCACGAGGCCGAGGCCCCAGCAGGTTGGGCAAACCCGCAGCACAGTCATCAGAGTCTGAAGCTGAGTGGAGGCACTCGTCTGCAGAGTGGCTGACCATGGGGACCTCGGTACCCTGGTGCCTGGTGCCTGCTCACTGTGCCCTGGCCTGACCGGCATGGCTGGCAGAGCGTGGGAGGTGCCCTAGAGTGGGCTGCCTGGGCCCAGGCAGAAGGAGCCAGCACGTGGGGGAAGCCCGCCGCCAGCCAGAGGACGCGGCAGCCTCATGAGAGGCCACTGCAGACTGACTCTCATCTCTGTGGGTGCAGGAGTCTGGTAAAACTGAAACTTAAAATAGAAAAAGAAATTGAAAACATAAGCAAGAACAGGAGGCTACCAGAAATTTTCAGATTAAAGAACAGAACTTCTAGATATTAAAAAATACAAATTCTCATTGAGATTAAAAACCCATTTGCCGTCACCCCATACCCATTAGGTTGGCTTCTGAAACAACAATCCAGAACCTAATACAAGGTGGCGAGGATGTGGAAGAACGGAACTGGGGCCTCCGTGGAAAGCAACATGGCAGCTCCCGCTGTTTCCAAAAGTCAGACAACTCCCTGCAAGCCCGCAGTTCCACTCTGGAGACATACCCAGGCCTGAGAGCAGGGGCGTGGGCAGATGTTCACACTCAGGTTCGTTGCAGAATGTGCATGGTAGCCAAAAGGTGGCCCATGGGGTGGCTGGAGGCGGAGAGAGGGCTGCGGGGACCCGGAACCCAGGGCAGGCGAGACCTGGCCCTCTGCGCACGGCAGGGCCGGCAGGGAGAGGACGGATAGCCAGGCCTGCGTCCCGCGGGAGAACTGCGGTGCGGAGCCCCGCGTTCCCGACCACTGTCCCAAAGCGCGGACACCGAGCCAGCCGGACGCACGCGTCCCCTCGCGCTGGGTGGAGGACGCGGGGAAGCCAGGCTTGCGGCAGAGACGCCCGACCTCCCACCAGCGAGGCCTGGGAAGTGGCTCCCGAGAAAGAAATCCAGAAGGCACGCGGGAGCTGCAGGCGCCTCGCTGGCAGGCCTGTGCTCGAGGCAGGCCTGTGCTCAGCTGCTGGAGAGCAGGGACCCGCAGGACAGGAGGGCGTGGCCCGCCAGCTCACCCACCGCCCCTGCAGCCCCAGACACTGGCTCTCCTCAGATTCCAAACCGAGTGATGGCACAGAACCTCCACTTTACGCCTGGGGGGCAAAACAGACTGCTAAGAGCCAGAAAAGAGCACACCAGGCAGAGAGCAGCCCTGTAAAGGCCCTGGGGCCAGAGAGGCCAGCACATGCGGGCTGACGTCACCGCTAGGGGCACAGAACACAGAGCAAGATGCAGCTCTGGCGACTGGCCCCCCAGGTTCAGGGCTTGAGGGCCTAGGTCCAGTTTTCCAACAAGAGCAGCTGCAGGCCTCACCTGAAGGGAGGACAGACAGGACGTGATTGGATCAGCAAACCTCTGGCTGGCTCCCCGGGAGCTAGTGGGCCAGGTGGAGGAAGGACAGCAGACACTGTAGGCCCCGGGTGCAGGGCGTGGCAAGGGAAGTGGTGAGGCTGGAGAGATTCAGGAAGGAGTGAGGGAGGCCAGGAGCAGGCAGGCTGCTGAGCTGAGCTGGGAGTGCCCGGTCCATCGGCCTCCCAGTGTGCGCCTGTGGTCCGGTCTCACTTGCTCCTGCAGAACAGACGTCCTGGAGGGACCTGGGTAGGGCTGAGCTGGAGTCTGCAGCAGGCAGTGCTGCGGCCAGGCCAGGTGGACACACGGGAGAGCAGGAGCAAAGAGAAGGGCCCTGGAGCAGAGGAGGTGACAGCAGGGCCCGGGAGCTGGGGTGGTGCCACCAGGGAGGGAGGGGACATCGCATGCCCCAAATTCACATTTGGAAGCCGCTGGGGTTAGAAAACGGTCTCCCACAGTGGGACTCAGAAGCAAGGTTCCTCCTGCCCTGCCCTGCCCTTGTCTCTCAGCCCTCTGCTCCCCCAAGGCAAGCTGTGGAAACTAGAATTCCTCTCCCCAAAATGGGTCCTGGAATGCAGAACCTGTGTCCCCAAACCAGCCACAAAACAGAAGTACCACTCCACCTTTGCCTGCCTTTCTGTGCGGGTCCTACCCCGACTGTAGTCCACAAGACCTGGTTCCAGAGAGGGAGTCCTCTGCCCCACCCCTGAGGGAAGAGGGGCACACCAGCTGGTCAGCCCGCTGAGCCTGAGCATGAAATGGCCGGCCCCTGGGCCTGGGGTCAGGGATCCCACGTCCACATGATCACAGGTGCCCCTGGCCTTGGCTCTCAGTGAGCTGCCTTTCGTCACAGAGGTGTTGGCTGTGACCCTGCATGATGGGCAGGATAGGGCTAGCCCCCTTTCTGCCCCTACAGAGCCTGAGCCCCCATGTGGCCACATTTGGAGACAGAGTCTTCAAGAGGCAAGGGCATGAGGGTGGGGCCTGATCCCGCAGGACAGTTGCCTTCTCAGGGCACAAAGAGACACCAGCCTTGAGATCTGTGAGGCAATAATGCCTGTGGTTTAGCCGCTGCCGGTAGTAGTGTCCCGTCAGCGGGGCTGACCGGCAAGAGGGAACCGAGAGTGTGGGGGCCGCGACACCCCCAGAGCAGGAAGGAACAGAACCGTGTGGACAGCTGCTCCCCACAGCCTTCAGAGAGCTGCAGAAACAGGGGCATGGCACAAACCCAGGGCACACGTGCACCGCCCAGGCAGCTCCCCTGAGGGCCTCAGAGGTGTCCCCCACCCTGTGGCTGCCACGCCGCCCCACACGCCTCCTGGACCCGAGCAGGACTTTGCATGGAAGTGAGCTGAGTGACCTGCTGGGCTGGATCCTGAGGATGCCAGGCTCTTCCACCTCACCAACCGGGCACCCCAGCTGCCATGCTGCAAGGAAGCCAAGCAGCCCTGGAGCCTTCAGGGACAGGAGGAGGCCCTGACCCCAGCACAAGTGAGTGAGCCGTGCAGAGTCCCCTCCAGCCCCAGCCCAGTCCCCGACTGATGCCTTGTGGACAGAGATGAGACCACCTGGCTGACCCTGCCCACACTGGAGGCTTCTGAGCAAACTTCACCACCACTGGCGCTGAAGGGGGGGGCTGTTACGAAGCAGCAAACAGGCTCACTCTTCCTGTGGCCCACCAGCCACAACAGAACCAGCTTTGCCACTGCAGAGGGTGCCCAGGCGTCCCGGCCACCCCTGGTGTCCTGGTTTCAGTGGCAAGGGATACGTCATCATCCCATCCTCATCCCATCTGCACAGAGTCCACTGAGGCAACACCCCAACCAAAAGGCAGGGTGATCCCAGAAGGGACTCAGGAACCACCTGCCGTTGGGCCCCTCTGCGCAATTGAGCGTCCCAGCCCATAAATGGAAATTAAGAAAGTAGGAGTGGAGATGCCCCCTGAACCACAGCTTGAATTCTGGGATCTTATCATTGGTCATGCATGGTCAGTAATCTTCATAAAGTCCCCCTTTTACAAGGTCCCCCTCACTTTCTAAGCCAGGGACACACAGCCTCTGGGGGGGAATTCCAGGAAGGGGAGATTCCTGGAAGTGTCCTGGAAAAAAGGGCCCCAATGCTGCATGCATCTAGGTGGCGAATATTTAGGGTGTCCTGGGAGGGATCTGCAGTGGGGGCAGGTGGGAAGGTATCCAGAGCCTCAGCACCCCCTGTACCAGTGGCCCCTATTCTGGCAGGGCCCTTGGAAGCTGGGCTCATGCTGGCCTCTGCCAGGGCACCAACTCCACGTGAGACTAACCATCAGCTCCTGGGCTCCTGCCCTCTTGACCCATTGGGTCACCTGGCCCCTCCTCAGGACTCTTCCCCTTGCAGCACCTAAGCCTGCCCTTGAAGCTTCTGGCTTCAAGGACCCAAGGTGCTGGGTCCTTCCCACCTGCAGCTACACAGCGAGCCTTTTGCCTGGCAGAGGGGGCACCCCACTTACACAGCAGGGGATCAGTACTGGAAGCCAGGGGGCTGGCCAGCCCCTCAGGGCAGGAACTCTGCAGCCCACCCCTGCCTCCAAGTCCTCCCGCGACCAGCCCACCCTTAGCCTCCTTCAACCCGCTACCTCCCGTGTGCTCTGGGGACCGCCAGCGTCACCCTGAATCCTTCCGCTGACTCGTGGAACAGGAAAGGAGGTGGTAGAGATGGGGAAACTGAGGCAGCAGGTCATGGGCATCCCCGCCCTCATTCTGTCCTTGCACCAGGCTTTACAGATGGCCAGGGAAGCCACCACTGGCTCCGCGCTGCTCCCCTCCCTGGGCCTCAGTTTCCCTGGCAGGAAGGGCATGAGACCCGGTGTCTCTGGCCCTGGGGCATAGGGCTTGCTGGGACACCCGCCCAGACACCAGACCCGCTGGGTGCGGGAGCCCAGATGCGCCCACGCGGAGGGCCATGTGCGATGGGAGCCCCCGCCTGGCTGCCTTCCTTCCCAAGAGACTCCACCTTGGTGGCGGCCTGTGGCCTGGACTCCCTGGAGCCGGCCTGCGGAGCAGTGACCTGGCGCTTGTGGGCAGTCAGGCCATCCCCAAGCCGCCGGCCTCTGGGCACCACCCGACCCCCGCTGCGCCCGCTGGGGCTGCTCAGGCTTCAGGTCCCTCGGGTGCTGGAGTCCGGGGGGCATGTCAGTCCTCCCTGGACCAAGGCGCTGCAGGCGCTGGAGCAGAGGCTGCGGGTTGGGGTTCGCAGGGACCTGGGTTCAAACCTGCACCTGCTGCTCTCGGGAGAGCGGCCGCCTTGCACAACCTCGGTTTCCTCTGACCAGGAAGAACAGCCCCAGCCAGGGTCGCTGGAGCAGCGGTGGTGCGCGGTGGCGATAAGCGGCCGTCACCAGGGCAGCGCAGCTGGCAGGACGGAGGAGTGTCCAGCTGGCCTTGCGGGGACTCCCCTGGCCGAGGGACCCGGGGTGGCCGGCGGAGGCAGAGGCCCAGCTGCTCACCCCAGGCTTCACTCGCTCTAGCGACGCAGAACCCACTCGTTCTGACCCAGTCCATGCCCTGGTCCTCGCTCCCCACCCCATGGCTTCCACTGTGCATCCTAGAATTTGCTCGCAGCAAGCCCCTCACCTGAGGCATTTTCTGAGCCATCTTAGCTGCTTTTTGACCTGTATTCCTGGACGTAAAATCGAGATTACATTCATGGTTTTTAAAATGAAAAAAAAAAGCCGGCGCAGTCGCACACGCCTGTAATCTCAGCACTCTGGGAGGCTGAGCCAGGAGAATCGCGAGTTCAAAGCCAGCCTCAGCAATGGCGAGGCACTAAGCAACTCAGTGAGACCCTGTCTCTACATAAAACACAGAATAGGGCTGGGGATGGCGCTCAGTGGTCGAGTGCCCCTGAGTTCAATCCCTGGTACCAAAGCAAAACAAAAAAATGCAAAAATAAAAATTAGAAGCCCAAATATCATTGATTATTCTTCCTGTCCATTCAGCTTGATCTACAGAATGGGTGTGGGGGCGATCCTCAGAATGGCATGGCCCAGGTGTGCCTCTCTCACAGCTCTCCTTCATCTCAGAGAAACTTCTCTCCCCATCAAGTGGGGCACCTGCCAGCCCCAGGAAAGGCACTCCCTGCACACTCTTCATAGGGAGCCCTTTTTGAAGTCCTCCCTGAACATCTGATTGGAATGCAAATGTCCTTCCTGCTGGCACCACATAGATCTAAGGGGTTCTCCCAGGAGTTCAATCAGTCAAGCTCATCCCATATGGATAGATCACAGGACAAAATGCATATGGTTTTTTCAAGTGATACATTTGTGACTTTTTTTAAATCTGGGAGATAAGGGCAGATGAAGCATCACTAACAGGTAAATTGTTCACCAAAAATCTACCACAGAAGTACATTTGGGGGCCGGAGGTGTAGACAATGGTGCTTGCTCAGGTGGGGAGCGCTTGCCTAACAGGTGTGAGGTCCTGGGTTCCATCCCCAGCACTGCTTAAAAAATTAAAATAAAATAAAATGAAAACTGTTTTAGCACATTAGAAAAACAGATTGGTGATAGCCAGGGGTTTGGGGGACAGGGGATGTGGGTGTTAAACAGGTGGAGCACAAGGGTCTTGGGGAACAGACTATTCTGCATGGCACTGGAATGGGGGCATGTGACACTATGCCCGTCACAACACAGCCTTCCTGCAAAAGGCTGAGCCTTAATGTACACCAAGTTTAAAAACCATGTAAGAGGTAGGGGTCCCAAGGAGAGTGCAGACTGTGCCCAGAGAATCTCGCTGTGGTACAAGTGCAGGGAATAGCCTCCCAAAGGGGTCAGGGAGGAGCTGCCCCAAGTCTCTTTAGGAATGAGCGGAAATTGAAAGATGAAAATGAGGGTGTGGAATAGCACTCTTGCCCCGCAGGGTGCAGTCAGCCGCTCAGCTGCTGCTCCTGCTGCCCTGGAATTCGGTAAGCAGGTAGACAGAGGGTTCAGGCCACTCCTGTTGGAGAGGGAGCTGAAGGTGACCAAGGCAGGGGCCAGCATGGTCCACGTGGGATGGACTAGAGCTGGAGACATCGGCGCCAATGCATATTTAATCTAAATAGACAGATGGTCACACAGAATTACATACAGACATGTGTTTACGCATAGCTTAGTATGAACACACTGCCTTACTCCGTTTTCTGTTGCTGCAACAAATATTCAAAGCAGGTTCTTTATAAAGAAAAGAGGCTCATTTAGCTCATGGTTTTAGAATCTGAAAGTCCAAGATTGGACCACAATGGTGGGCCACATCAAGCACATGGGGTGGCCTTGCTTTAAGAGCTCTTGTTCCCATGAGAACAGACAGGGGTCTCTCAAGAACCCCATCACTGAGGCTGGGGATATAGCTCAGCTGGTAGAGTGCTTGCCCTGGGTTCCATCCTCAGCCCCACAGCATAAAAGAAAAGAACCACATCACTACCTAGCAAGGGTGACCCCTGTGACCTCCTCACCTCCCAAGAGAACCCACCTCTGAAGGGCTGCCAGCTCTGGCCACCACCACCTCTCAGGCTCCCAGCCCGTGAACCTTCAGGGGACACACTCAAACCACATCTGAACCACAGCACACACGCCTCCTCAGTCTGTCCCTGTAGGGGCACCCCCTCCTCCCCAGAATGTCTTAATTAAGCTGCTCCAGAAATCTGCACCATAATTGATCTCAGGACCATCAGCAAAAGAGCCTCTACCGAAGCGTTCAACGTAGTTAAACTTCCTATTTCCTGTTGCTCTGTCTTGCGTGGCCACCCGCCTAAAAGTGATCAGCACTCCAGGTGCTGGATGCCTGGTTTATCAAAAACATTTTCAACTATCTAGTATAGTGACAGTACAATGATTTATAAGTTTTTTTTTTTTTTAACGGGAAGTGGGTTTGTAAATGCAAAGTGTAACAAGAAGGACAGATCCTTAATAAGGCCTCTGGCCTCGGGCCTGAGCTTCACAGAGATGTTTACACTTCAGAGATCAGAGAAGATGTTACTAATTGGGCTCCATGGTAACAGCTGGCAGGGGAGGAAAGAGGGGAGAAGCAGCTCTCCCCTTCCCAGGTCCTTGAAGGGTTAACTTGCCCAGAACAGTAAAGGAAAAAGCTGCTCTTTTGTGAACTTCTGCAGACTGTGAACCTCTGAGCCCCTCCCCTTACACGCTGGGTATGAAGTTCTGAAACTGCCTGAACTTGGAGTTCAGGGGAAGTAATTGATCACAGTGAAAGCTGTACCCTCTGAACCAACTGCAGTCAAATAAACCTACTTCCTGTTTGCTATCCGGTGTCTTGCCTTGTCTGTCCCTACTACATCCCCTGAGGTCCCAGAAGCCACAGCACCCCAGCAACAACAACCACGCCCAGCACCCAGGTCTTCGCGTCTAACAAGGGCCTCCAACACAAAAACCAGGGCTCCTGGGGGGACAGCTGGAGCCAGGGCTGGGCCAGGAGGGGCACAAGATGAGCCCAGAAGTAAGGGCAGCTCAAGACCCAGGGAGGGTGCGTGTCAGAGGACACGGTGCCAGTGAGAGAGGGGCTCCCAGTGGCCACAGCTGGCACAGTTGGTGTCACAAAATAAATAACAAAGTACTGGATTGTAGCTCCAGTGGAGAACTGGTACCATGAGTCGACCCGAACATAAATAATGAGCATGTGGCCGCAGGCAAATGCCGTGCAGGAGAACTCCAAGTAACTGTGCATCCGTCCTCCAGGAAGCGGGCACCACTGCCCAGCCCGTGAGTGTGGGCTGGACGGAGGCTGTCCTTCATCAGAGCACACGGTGGGGAGGGCAGGGCGTGACTTTCCAGGAGAGACACCTCTGCCAGGCCGTCGAGGTCCAGGTTGACATAGACAGTGATTGTCACGTTGGTAGTCTGCCCCCTTGACATGATGTAGTGAAAATACCACTTTGCCCATTTGTCTTCCTCCAAAGACCCGTACCTCCAGGTTCAGCAGACACATCCCAGAGGAGGGGTAACTCACAAACCCCTGACCAGAACTCCCCCAAACTGCAAGTCAAGGCAAAGATCATTTGAGGAACTGTCTTCTGGATAATTCCAAGGAGACTAAGTGTCACCAATATAGGGTGACACACAGTAAACGTTCCCATTCCACAAGGGCATGGGAAGAAGGAATGGGGCCAAAGGAAGAACAGAAGCCAGCTGGGAAAACATTCGGTTCTGTAGCTCCACGTCCAGCATCTGGGACACACGGCAGAGAGATGTGATCTCCAGAGGGCTTGGCAGCCCTGCCCCTTTGACCTGCCAGTTGCAGCCATGTGGCTGCTCTCCCAGGCTGACTCTATCCAAGGCCAGCAGCTTCCCACATCACTGCCACCTCCCAGCCCAGCTGTCTCCATGGCAGCCTGGGTTCACCTCACGGCTTCCTGCAGCTCCCTCTCAGGTGGTGTCTGCAGGTGCGCCAACCCTGCCACGATTTGGCCTCCCAGCCCTTCCTTGCTGTCTTGGTGGAAGCCTCCATGACCCCTTCACTCCCACACCCTACATTCCCGCAGAACCAGCTCCATGTGGACGACCCCGCGGCCTGCTGCCAGCTCAAGCATAGCCATGTCTGCTGGCCCATGGCTGGCAGCGGTTTCTGAGCACCCGAGTGGTTGAGCGACGTGAAACATCCTAAGGAATAGCTTTCTAGGTGCACTCCGGGTGAGCTGTGCAGCCCCAGGTCTCTTAAATGAATTTTCACTCCTACGTCCTTGAGCTGGCAATGGGTATGATCTTGTAAATTGCCCTCAAGGCCTCTTTGCTATTACCTCTGTGCAAAGTACTTAGCTTCTCTTTAGTAGTGATAATCTCTTTAGCAACTACAGCACTATGTGATGTGGTCTTTGGCAGCAGACGCCTAAGCCTGGCCACTGAGAGGTGACAGGTCAGCACGACTGGGTTTCTCTCAGCATGGGCTCACTGTGCCCACATGGCAGGTTCCATGCAGCTGCAGGCTGTGCTTGCTGCCCACGCTCTTGCCCACCTGGAGCCACCACTCGCTGCTCCATGACTTCCCTGCCGAGAAGCAGTGCTGGTAAATGGCTTGGTGGCAGGGGGCGTGTCAACATGACCTTGTGATGCTCACTCCGTACCCAACAGCCATTCTGAGTGTTATATATTTTTCAAGGAATTTGTCTATTTCATATAGGTTTTGGGGTTTCTAACTTTAAGTAAACACATTATTCACAGTACATCTCTAAGTTTTAATCTTTTGTTTGTGTGTCCATGGACTGTGTATGGAACCCAAGGCCTCTCACATGGTAGGAAAGCACTCTACGATGGAGCTACATCCCTGGCCCTTTCGATTTGTATGTATGTTGAGACAGGATCTCACAAAGTTGCCCACACTGGTGTCAAACTTGCAATCCTCCTGCCTTGTTCCCATGAGTTACTGGGATTAGAGGCATGTACCTCCATCCCTGGCTCAATCTGTTACATCTTCTAAATTTCTTTCTGGCACTACTTAGGCCAGGTCTTGCATGTCTTGGTGTTGCAGAGAGTTCTTCAAATCTCACAGGAAGGACTGCAGGCCAATCATACATGTAGCAGGAATTTATTCAGGGAGTGAACACAAGAGAAATAAGCACCTGGATTGTGTCTGAAGAGAACGGCCCTTGGAGATTTGGGTTCTCTTGGACCCCTTCAGTGGCTGATCATCCCTTGGTATAGCCTTGAGCAAGTTCCCTTTGTGAGGACCATGATGACCCAGTTGCCAGCGGTGGTTGTGACCTGATGTTGGTAATAAGGGAGGGTCCTGGCGATGGGGCACAAGAAACTGGTGATGTGGTCTGGATCCAGTCGTTCCCATAGGGATTGTAATTAAATATGGCTGGGAGGTTCAGACGCACAGGCCCTCTGTTCCTGAAACTTGTTTGCGCCTACAAGATCCCCCATGATTTTAAGTGATCATTCTCCCAAGGGGCTACAAGATTCAGCGGGTCAGGCTCCCGTCTGTCTTGCCTGTCCAACAAGGCTCCCTGTGGCCTCGGCTGTGATTCGCGGGATTTTCATGGTGCTTCCCTGCAAGTTAGTGTCCCTCGCTGTCCTTCCCCTGCCCACCTGCCCATGGCTAACCGCCTGTCTGACCTTGGTATTAGTGCACGCTGTCATCCCATTCAGGAGCCTCTTGCGGTCCTCCTGCCCTTCCTGTCCAACCCAGCAGCCCTGTGGGGACAGCAGCACTGCTGTGTGCAGCGCCACCTCACGGCAGGCACTGTTCCACACACAGGGTGCAGTCACCGACAGTCCAAGCAACTGCTGAAATGCACCTTTTATTTTCCTGTTTTTCAGCTGGGGAAACTGAGGCACGGAACTACGGAGTGACTTCCCGAAGCCCCGGGGCAGCAGCAGCCACAGGACTTGATCCTGACTGCACAGCGCCTCCTTTCCTCCTGCCCCTCTTGGGGTGGGGCCCCAGGCCTTTGTATTCTCGGACACCTCTGGCAGCCTGATGGAGCCCCTTCCAGAATACAGCTGATAAGCACCCCAAATGAAATGCACCGAATTACAAAGGAAACCAATGGTATTGAAATTCAACACAAAGTCCACTTTGTTGTACAGTAAGCAGTGGTCTTTCTCATTGATGATCAAGGCCCAGCGGCAGGTCCCAGGGCCACCTCAGTGTCAGAGCAGGAGCAATGGTGAGGCCTTGCACAGCACAGAAGTTTTCCCCTCTGACTTTGAGAAAATACCAGCATCCCGCTGCCCCTGGTCAGGCTCCATGGTGCCACTTGGACACCTGGTTGAGGGGCACCTGATCTAGACTAGGGGGCGGGCCAGACAATGAAGCAACTTGCCCCTGAGTTCAGGGGTGCAGGGCCCCGTCCTCAGATGCCTCCGCTTAACAACTGGGACACAGCCCCAGCTGACCCTTGAGGACACCCCGCCTTTCCTTCAGCCTCTGTGGCCCCACTGGGGCCTGTGAGCTCACTCCTGCCCTCCTGCCCGCCCAGAGGCTCCTCCTGGCTGTACTCACTCCAAAAGCCTAGGTGTTGCAAGAGAAGCTTCAGAGGCCGTGTGTGCCCCACGCTACTCTCCTGGCCCTTGCACTTGAGTGGTGGGTTCGTGGACATGCTCTGAGTTCAAGAGCTTTCCCTGCCATGCCCTGGTCCACAAAGGAAATGCCAGGTGCTGGGCTGAGTTTTGTGCTTTGCAGGGAATCCTGTCTCATTTTTTGGAAGTTGATAGAATATTCCTTTTGCCTTTGATGTTAGGAAACAAGAATGTCCCAGCACTGTCCTCACCACTGCCCTTTTCCTCTGAGCCCTGCAAGTCAGTGATTCAGGAAGGAGGCAATTTCTTTCCCTCACACAGCCTCCTCCCGGGTCTCACTCCCGCGTGGCCCTCCACTCCGCCCTTGGTTCCTCCTGCCTTTTCTTCCATGTGCTCCGTCCCGTCTCTCCCCTGCTGCCGTTTGCTGTGCCCTTACTGTGGTATTTCTCACATGCATCCCTGGCATTCGCCACGACTTTTGTGTTATTTATTTCAGCAATCCTGTCTGTCAACCTAATGTCACAGGAGAAGAGGTATCTCCGAAGTGTCCGAGGAGTCCCAAGAGAGAAAGGAACTCAGCTCGGGACCCGCAGGGATCTCGGCTTATGAGACAGAAAAGAATTTCAGCACGCACCAGTCAGAGGCACAGACAGAGATGTGGGAGGTAAATACACATTCAAGGAAGAAGGTGGGCCATCTCGAGAGTCAGAGATGCATCTGTGGGATTCCCAGCTCTTTTTTTAAAGGAAACCTGGCGAGGGATGAGTAGGAAAAGATATGGAGGGACGATCAGTCTGGTGACCTCAAGACGGGTCTGGGGCTCTGGCCCATCTCAGCCTCCTCAGGCTGACGTGGTCTTCCTTATCTCATCAGGATATAGCACTGGAAAGTCCCCTGGCTTACAGGTTTCTTGAAATATCATATTTCTCTTTGAATAATAAATTTATCAGGTGTTAATTAACAGTGCACTGGTAGACTTACAGATTTCCAGGAACTCAGGAGGAACAGGCTCGAGGAGGGGCCCAGGGAGGGCCTCAGGGAGGGACCCGGGGAGGGGCAGGCCTGGAAAGCGCGGCCTCCTGGCTAGCGCCTGGTCCTGCCTCCACATCTCCCTTGGCCTCCTCAGCTCTCCTAACCTCGCTCACTTCCTTGTAGGCTCTCCTGTGACTTTTCCCTTCCTATCAACACCGTCCTCCTGGGCATACCTACCACTGGGCTTTTTTTTTTTTTTTTTTTTTTCATGCTTATTTCAAATTCTTGGTCCATCTTCACCAGCAGCCATGCCTCATCCAGGGCAACTCTCGGTGCCTGTCTTTCCTGGCCTGAGACCTGGGCTCCCTGCCCACGGGGAGGGCCGACTCCGGACAACCCCCTCAGCACCTCCCCTTTAGCCAGGAAAGGCTCCCACATGCTCCCCACCCCGGAGGGCTAGAGACAGAGGAGGGAGAGAGAGGTGCCAAACTGCACCTCCAGATTTCCCCTGCAGGTGAGTGAAGGGGAGAGGGCATGGAGGCCGGGTTAGTGGAGGCAGCTCAAGGAGACCCAGCTGGACAGTGTATGAGGTCATTGGCACCATCCCACAGGATATTGAGAAGGCATGGAGAGAGACACAGAGAAGGGGACCCTGGAGGGACCTGTTATGGTTTGGAAATAAGGTGCTCCCCCAAATCTCCTGTGTTCATTCAGGAATATTCAGAGGTGATATTATTGGATTATGAGACTGGAATATAGTCCATCCGAGTTTGACTGGACTGATGGTGGTAACTGCAGGCAGGTGGGCCATGGCTGGAGGGGGTCACAGTGGGTGTGCCTGGGTGCACCCTCCCTGCAGCCCCTTACCCTGGCTCTCTGCTCCCTGGTCACCCTGAGGTGAGCAGTCCTCTACCTCACCCTTCACCATCATGCTCTGCCTCACCTCGAGCCCTGAGCAATGGAGTCGGCCCACCATGGACTTAAACCTCTGAAACCAGGAGCAAAAGTAACTTTTCTTCCTCTACGTTGGTCTTGTTGCATATTCTGATCACGGTGCTGAAAACCTCAGTAGCACAGAAATCATTCTTGTCAGGTGTTCTGGTCATAGCAACAAAAAACGGACTAAAGCTGGGTGCGGTGGCGCAAGCCTGTCATCCCGGCACTTAGGGAGGCTGAGACAGGAGAATCGCGAGTTCAAAGCCAGCCTCAGCAATGGCGAGGCGCTAAGCAACTCAGTGAGACCCTGTCTCTACATAAAACACAAAATAGGGCTGGGGGTGTGGCTCAGTGGTCGAGTGCCCGAGTTCAATCTCCAGTACCAAAAAAAAAAAAACTGACTAAAACGGAAGTCGATACAGAGAAGTGGGGTCTTTGCTGTGACCAATCTAACCATGTGCTTCAGAGTCTTTGGAGCTGATTTGCTGGAAGAGTTTAGAAAAGTTTAGAAATGCAAGCTGGGGAAGCTTAGTGTTGTAAATGAAGGTTAATGGGTGATTCTGCTGGGAGCTCAAAAGACTAGAATGCAGACTGCAAAGACTGTGTTCCTGAGGTTTCACAAGGGGATGAGGGTCCTATTTGGAACTGGAATAGAGACCACTCATGTTATATTCTGGCAAAGAACTCATCTACATTTTGCCCATGTCCTAAGACTTGTGAGGCTGAATTTCAAAGTAAAGGACTGATTAATCTGGCAGAGGGAATTTCAAGGCAGTACAGCATTCAGTCAGTGGCATGGGTTTTGCTGGCAGCTTTTAGCCAGATTAACTATGAGAATTGGGAGCAGAAAGCAGAAATGAAGAATTTTAACAACTCACAGTTTGATCAGAAGAATGTGTGTTAACATGGGGACAAGAAGGTGTAGTTGTGAAAGGGATTACAGCCCCTAAAAAGCTGCTAAGTACTTTGCCCAGAGACAATAGGAAAGATGGCTCGAGGGCATATCAGAAATTTACAAGACCACGTCCATTGCAGGGTCAAGGATATGAAAGGAAATCCTTTGAGAAGAGACCCTGGAGGTGCTCCCATGTGAGCAGAATTGTTTCACTGTGCAGCTGTCCAGACACTCGGAGGCCCCTTCAGTCGTGGTTACAGGGAGCCCAACTACTGCTAACATTGGCAGCAGACCTTGGAGTCACCTACTTGGTGCTGGTTCTGCAGGATGCAAAATGGTGGAGTGAAGGGGTCATGGAGGCGTCTACCAGGTTTCCAAGGAAGGTCTGGGAGGCCAGGCAAGATGTAGTGGGTCAGAGTCCCTGCAGCCTGCCCCTGAGAGGATGTTGTGTGACACTGTGAAGCTGAAGCTCAGGCTGGAACGGAGGCCCCAGGAATTAAGAAATGCCAGTAACGTGACTATCTGCCAAGAAAAGTGCTGGCTATGGAGAAAGCCAGGCTAGAAGAAAGTGCACACGTACTACAACCAGCAAGGCCAAAGGGGCAGGGCTGCCCAAGTGCTTTGGAGAACACATATCTTCCACGTGTCCTAGATGCTCTATGGGCATTAGAGGACCTGTTTGCCCAGCTGGGTTTTGGTCTTGCTTTGGTCTCATCCCTTCATTCTATGCCCTCATTCCCCTCTTCAGAATGGTACCATTTACTCTGTGCTGCTGTATGTTGCATGGAGGTAACTTGCGTTTCGATCTTTTTTTTTTTAATATTTTTTTTAGATATTGATGGATCTTTATTTTATTCATTTATTATTTATATGTGGTGCTGAGGATTGAACCCAGTGCCTCATGCATGCTAGGCAAGTGCTCTACCACTGCGCTACAGCCCCAGCCCTGCGTTTCGATCTTTACAGGTGCTCACAGCCACGAGTTCACCTTCAGTGCCCTAGGATTCAGGACTTGGTCTTCTGTGCATTCCTGGAAATGATGAGACAACGGGAACTCTAGAAGCTGGACTCAATGTATTTTGCATTGTGAGGTGGTAATGACTTTTTGGGGATCAGAGGCAGAATGTTATAATTTGGATATGAGGCATCCTCCAAAAGCTCAAGTTAATGCAGGAATGTTCAGAGGTGAAATGATTAGATTATGAGAGCTGTCACATGATCAGTCCATCCTCGTTTGAATGGACTGATGGGGTGATAATTGTAGGCAGGTGGGGTGTGGCTGGAGGCAGCATGCCCGGGTGGGTGAACCTCCCTAGGCCTCTCCCTTCCTCTCTCTCTGCTGCCCATCTGCCATGAGCTGAGCAGCTTCCCTCCTCCATACCCTTCTGCCATGATGGAGGGCCTCACCTTGGACCCAGAGCAATGGAGTCAGCCCATTGTGAACTAAACCTCTGAAACCATGAGCCAGAATAAACTTTTCCTCTGCTTAGTCGTTCTTATCAGGTGTTTTGGTCACAGCAACAAAAACCTGACTAACACAGGACCTAATAGCAACACGGATGCCAGGACCACTGTCCTCCCAAAGCACACACACAAGCACACACATACACACACAAGCACACATGTTCAAGGCCTGCACAACCTTCTCAGGCCTTCTGGGATTTTCCCTGTTCCAGTGCACACAGGGAGACCTGAGAGAACCCGGAATGGGGAGATGCTGTTTAAGAAACCAGCTTAAGAAAGCCCAGGTACTCTTTAGCCTAAGTCACTGTTAACGCTGAGTTAAAGTTACAGTAACAGAAGGCATCTTCATTTTCACCCTGACCAGAAAACTAATTTCCTGCCTGGGCGAGTACGTTTGATCCCAGATTCTCTAGTGGCCCATGACCCTGCTGCCCCAGCCTAGGGTGGTTGTCCTCCCCTCTTTCTGGCCTGTGAGGAGACACATTAACATGGCTGTTAATGCCTGAGATGCGAGCCCTGCAGAGCCCGAGGGAGCCTGCTGGACCTGGGGAGACCCGGAGAGGGAGGAGGAGAAGGCAGTGGCAGGGAGCCTCAGAACAAAAGGGAGCCCTCCCCAGGGTATTGCTGATGCTCTGCAGGCCGTGTGCTCCCATCCCCAAGGCTGGGTCCTGCCTAGCTGCTCAAGATGGCTGAGTCCTGGCACCTCCACTGCCCCAGACTGATGCCCTCTCCAGCCCTGGAGCAGGACTGTGCCCCAACCCCCACCCTAGCCAAGTGCCACTGCTGGTTAGAGGTGCTGTCCAGCAGCCTCAGAGACCCAGCAGGGTCCTGATAACTGGCCAGCAGCTCAGAAAGAAAGCCTTGTGTCCTGGTGACCCAACCTCTGATTGTGGCCCGCTGCCCCTCCCATTCCTTGTTACCCGGCAGAGTGTCCTTGGAACAAAGAGGCACAAAGGGCTTTTGTGCTGCTGAGCCAGGTGACACTGGAGCTGCAGGAAGGGCAGCCTCCCCAGGTCATGGAGGCCTACAGTGGGGTCTTTGCCATCTCCCCAGCACGGATTTGGTCAGGGATGCTCACAGCCACTGGGAGAACCTCTGGGGCTGCCGTGAGTAGGCACAGGCACTGGGGTCTCGGCTGGGATGATCCACATCCTGGGGTCACACGGGTCTAGACATGCCAAAATTCTCATGCCTGAGGCCTGGGCATTTTAGTGCATGGAACTCGTAAGTCAAAGACAGCTGGTCACAAAGATGCAGTCCTTGATTTAAAATGTCAGAAAGTATGAGCCAACCAAGCCAGCACTGACTGACCACCAGCGGCCTGCCGCGGTGGTGACAGGTGCCCTTCGATGTCTCTGTCCACCTGTGCCATGCGCCCAAAGGCACTCTCACAACGCCGCCTGCTGTGGGTCCCATCTGAATGCCACTATTCTGATCAATAACAAAACAAGACGGTCTTTCCATGAACCCCGCCACAGTTCCTAATAGTACCCAACACTAGAGTGTGCCGAAGCCCCCTCTTTTTTTTTTCCTAACAAACCACCTATGGTTGGAAATTTGCCTTCTAGGATTTTTCTTTCTACTTTCCAAACAGCAGCGTGGAGCCGTCCTGCTGGCTTGACATTCGAGCACCTTCTGGGCTGTCTTGAGGTTGAGGTCTGGGGTTCATTTGCAGGTTTGTGATGCAGGGTTCGTGATGCAGTCCCAGGTTCCAACCAGAGGCTGGTGGTGCTGAGTGGCAGGGGCTTTTCCATTCCACCTGGGCAACAAGGTTAAACTCGGGCGTCAACCAGAAGGCAAACGAATGAAACTCTACAACTAAAATCTTGTACCGGGGCTTCTGCATCACAGGAGAGAGTGGCTCCCCCAGGTCGCTGCTTCCGCCAGCCCACTGGAGGAGCCAGGCCCACTGAGGAAACCTCACCTCCAAAGCAGCTTCACAGGCTGTGGAGGCCACAGGGACCAGTGCAGAACTGTCCTGGAGCTGGTGGTCCCCTGCCCGTCTTTTGCCGGGACATTTGGCCACATGGAGTGCGGGCTGGGGACTGGACTTGGCACAGGCAGGAACTGCAGCTCCAGGGAGAGAAAGTGAACCATGCTTCCCACACTCCTGGAGGTAAAGGAGGCAAAACTGGAGACTCCAGGGGCCTCAAATGCAGAGTGGACACAATGTCCCCCTCCAAGACCAGGGGGAAATCTTGACGCTGCATTTTCGGAAGGTGAAGGCACCAGTCCGAACGCCTCAGAGCCGCCCAGCTCAGACCTGCCGGGCTTCCAGACAGCGAAGAGGCGAAACCTGAAATAGGCAAACCAGAAGAGGAGGACCAGTCTCACCAAACTACGAGCCAGTCCTGCCCAGGCCACCTGAGGGAGAGCCGCTCTGTCCACGCAGCTGCTTCTGAGGTTTGGGTCCAGTAATGGCTCCCATGAGATCATCTCCTGTGCAAATCGCAGTCACAATTGCTGACAAAACACAGAAGACACTCCTCAAGGGGCTTGAAGGGCGCTTGAAGCCAGACCAGACTCTCAGGCATGGACACTCGGGAGGAGGGAATACTAGGAGCAGCTCCCATGATGGCAAGCCCTGACCGGCAGAACCAGAGGGCAGAGTTTGGGGTGACCACAGCAGCTTGGAAGTGAGGAGAAATCCAGAAAGAAGGCCACAGGGAGGGATCCCCAAACCCTGCACTGCAAACTGCTGAAAACTCTGGCTGACCCTGGAGCTGAACTGGCCCAGGACAGAGTCCAGGCAACCCAGGCGGCTGAGCAGGGTTTGCAACTGCCTGACACGTGACATGGGCAGCATCCACAGCAGAAGTTCCTTGGGTTAACTGTGGATAAAATAAAAAAAATAATGTTAAGACTCCTGATGTCACCATAAGGTGTGGTTTTGCTGCAGGGTGGCCAGGTATTCAGGAGACCAGAGTTGGTGGGGAGCAAATCAGGTTTTATTAGGATAAGCTCACTGATCCAGAAAACAGAAAATGGCCTTTCAAATTTGGATACCTTTTGTTCATTTGTTTTTGTTTTGTTTTCCAAAATAGAGAAGCTGTCCTGTGCTCCTGATTTAGCCATCACTGGCTGGGTATCCTTGAGCAAGTTTATTAGCCTCTCTGAGCCTCAATAGCTACAACTGTAAAATGTAGATACTAATAGCAAATTCGTAGGATTTTCATAAGGATTAAATTCAATTATGAAATTTTGATTTAAATCATTATTAAAATTCTTCGTTTTCTAAGCGCCCAGAGAGAGAAGGCCCTTAACACACAGAGGCTGCACTTGCTGTTGTGGGCTTAAGTAACAGACCCGGCCCCCACGGTCACGGCCCCCCAGCCGGCCCACTCCTAGTGCTCTAGCCTGGGGCTCCGGTCTGCAGGGACAAGGGGCTCTGAGGCCAGGAGGGCTCTGAGCTGAGGCTGTCGTGGCCTCCCAGCACAGGGGACGCCGGGCTGCGCCCAGCACTAGGGGTGCAGGCTGGCATCCTGAGCTGCACTGAGCTCAGGAAAGCCCTGGAGGTTCTTGGGCTCCTGAAGTGAGCAGGAGGGAGCCCGGGGACTTGTCCCTAGAAGTGCCCTCCTCCCATGTCCTGTGGAGCATGGGAAGCCCCTCCTGTGGACTCTTGGGGACCCTCTGCTTTG
>PVHX01011848.1:8217-62253 GCA_004024805.1 Geosciurus inauris
TGGTACTGGGGATTGAACTCAGGGGCACTCGACCACTGAGCCACATCCCCAGCCCTATTTTGTGTTTTATGTAGAGACAGGGTCTCACTGAGTTGCTTAGCACCTCGCCATTGCTGAGGCTGGCTTTGAACTCGCGATTCTCCTGTCTCAGCCTCCCTGAGTGCTGGGATTACAGGCTTGAGCCACCGCGCCCGGCTGTTTCTTCCAGATAATCACTAGCCCTACACACCACTCTTGATGGCAATTACTTTTTATGGCGTTAGCAAATGTCAGGGAACATTGGAGGAGGAAGCCGTCATGATTCTGAGTCTAGCAGCTGCCAAAGCGTCAGCAATTCCGATTCCACCTGGAGCAAGACACCAGGGAGAGTCAGAAGCCGTGGCTCCCGCTGTGTCACTCTCGGCCTCGCACCATATCTGGAAGCAGGGCAGTGTGGTCTTGACAATGAAGAGAAACCAGATGGATGTCTCTGTGAGCCCACAGCACCTGGGCTTTGTGGGCCTCGCCTTAGAGAAGGTGACAAAACCCCCAGTGTGATGCTCCTCTGCTAAGAACTGGCAGGAGGGGACCAGTGGAATCAGCGCTTGATCTGAGAAGTTCTCAGCACAGGTGTCAGAGCACAGTATAGTCCACAAGTGTCCACAGGACACCTGTCAGTCAAATGGCAGCAACAACTGGAGTTTCTCAGGCACTCACCATGCCTGCTCCAGGCTGGATGCCATGTGCACGTGTCCACCTGGCCTTCACAACTGCACGCATCACAGGCACTGCCGTTGTGCCTGGCAACTGTGGGAAGCCACAGGCTAGTCATCCCCGAGACCTGGCAGCCAGCAGAGTGAGGAAGGCTACAGGGCAAGTTCATTCACATTCGCAGCCGGGCTCGCAGCCCACCCTCCCTGCTCCTCACTCCAACACCGGTGCTCTGAGGTCAGGCACACCCCGCCCTGACTCCTGTCCATGTGGCCCTGAAGCCTCAGGGTCTGGCCCCACAGCACTCATGCCACTTCTGGCATGGAGGGGAAGAAATAAGAGCTGTCAGGGACCACAAAAGCCACCTCCTCCACTGGGACTATGCCACTATCACCTAGGGATACATAAACACTGCAGTCCAGGGTCAGGTGCACGAACACCTGGAGAAATGGAAAACTGGACCCCGCCTTGCAACAATACAACACAAGCAGCTTATGGGTCTTGAAATAAAATTAAACCATAGCAGCAGTAAAAGAATACGCGAGAAGGACTGGGATTGTGGCTCAGTGGTAGAGCGTTTGCCTCACATGCAGGAGGCACTGGGTTCGATCCTCAGCACCACATAAAAATAAACAAATAAAATAAAGCTATTGTGTCCATCTGGAATCAAAAAAACTTAAAAAAAATACACGAGTAAAGACAGAACTTTAGGGTGTTAAATTACTTTGAATGTATGACAACATAGGCAGAGTTTTTTTTTTTATTTTTTATTTTTATTTTTATTAACTTATTGTGCTAAGGATTGAACCCAGGGTGTTCTACCACCAAACTACATTCCCAGCTCTTTATTTATTTATTTTTATCTTTTTAAACATTTTTTAATTGTAGATGGACACAGTATCTTTATTTATTTATTTTTAGGTGGTGCTGAGGATCGAACCCAGTGCCTCAAGCATGTAAGGCAAGCGCTCTACCACTGAGCCACAATCCCAGCCCATCCCAGCTCTTTATTTATTTCTAAATTTTGAGACACAGGCTCACTAAGTTGCCCAGACTGGCCTTGAACTTGTGATCCTCCTGCCTCGGTCTCACAAGTCACTGGTATTACAAGCATGGGCCATTGGGATTACTACCCGGTTCCAAGGCCAAAATTATAATAAAAAGATCAAGGTATTTTTTTTAATATTTTATTTTTTAGATATTGATAGACCTTTACTTTATTCACTTATTTTTATGTGGTGCTGAGAATCAAACCCAGTGCCTCACACATGCTAGGCAAGTGCTCTATCACTGAGCCACAAGCTCCAGCCCAGATTGAGGTATTTTTTTTTTAATATCTTTATTTTATTTATTTATTTGTATGTGCCGAGGATCAAACCCAGTGACTCACGCATGCGAGGCAAGTGCTCTACCACTGAGCCACAGCCCCAGCCCAGATTAAGGTATTTTTGAAATCAAAATTTCATCTCCTTTAAATACAAAATATGAAGTAAATAAAAACATGGCATGTGTTTGTGGCATATGACAGTCAACACAGAGACCTCACAAATTAATGCAAAAAATGATGAATCATCTTATAAGTACCTAGCACAGGAAGAGGAGGCTCACAAAGAAAAAGCTGCCAAACACGGAGAGTAAGCTTACTAAGAGTAAGCCAGCAGAGACTGCAAGCTGGGCACAAGGCTTTGCCTGGCAGGCAGCCCAGCCAGAGCAGGTAAAATGCTACCTTCCTGAAGGAAATTTCAAAGAATGTACAGAACCATTTTAATATATGATAGTATCTGACAAAGTACTATCAGCTCCAGGAGTTTGTCCCAAGTAATTAGGAGCACACACAAAGAATAAGTTAAGGACAGTTCACCAGACACTGTTCCCAGCAGATGCCAGCTCAACCTGCATCCTGCTGAGAAGCTGCCAGCCTGGGAACATCCTCTCTCACAGAAAGAACGAGGTCCTCCCACATGTGGGACTTCAGCATTGCGTGGTCCTTGCACAGGCTGCTGGTCTGCATGGCTGTCAGAGCTCCCAACCCTACCACTGTCCCTTCCTGCTGGGACATCACTTTTGGCCCCCTCTTTGGCTGGCCCCTGCTGGGCAGCATCTTCAGGGGTGCTTGACATGCTGTCTCCTCCACCTCAAAGATTCCAGCTTGTCTCGTCTACTTCTGGGCCTTTGATGTGGACGTTCTATGAAGACAGCCTTGACACTGGCATTGCTGGCCCACATCTCTTGCCTAAGCTTCCCAGTCTCAGTGACAACTGCCCATGGACTACTGTCCTGTCACTGATGCTGGCACCTGGACTCACCTTCCTCCCACAGACCCAGTGCTGCGCTCTGACCTCACAATCCACCTGCTCACCCAGAGACGTTCACAGAATGCTCCTGCACCCCTGCCAACCTCTGAATCCCTGGCGCCACAGGAACAAAGGTGGCAAGAGCCTTCCCAGCATGCCCCAACTCCGCCTTGAACCCAGATGTCAGCACCTGTCCAGTGCATCTTCTAACTGGATGCTGAACTTACCCCCTCAAGTCTCCACTCTAGGGCTGACAAGCCCCCGTGACTCACTGGAGGCTCAGGGACAAGTGGAATGCCAGGCTTGGAAAAAGAGCTCAGCAAGTGTAGAAAAGCAAGCAGGCTGTGGCCCAGAGCCCTCTGCCACAAACATGGGTGTAGGCAGCAAGTGAGGGGCCACCTAAGGGCAGGTGAGGTCTACAACGGGCTATCTTGTGAGTCTCCAATCCTGGCTTTTCACAGTAAGCATATGTGTAAGCTGGTGTTAACAGAAGTGTTTCTCGTGTTCACTTTCAATACTGGCGCTACCTGATGCACTTCAGTGTGAATCCCAGACCACAAGTCTTCTGTTGCCAGCCCCTCCCTCCATCTTGATACTTCAGGGGCAGGTTTTTGTTCTATGAGCATCCACCTGAGGCTCATTCTCACCACCTGTGAGCCAACAGACCTCCAAGCATCCTGCACCATATCCTCCTCCACCAACTCCCGGCTCCCTACCTGCCTCCCCTCCCACCTCAACCTGTCCTCACGTGGTCCAGAGCTCTGTGAGTGGTGCCACTCAGCACACTCCTTCCTCTCTGCATCCACTCGCCCCTCTCTCTGCGACCAAGAGCAGCAGCATGCACACAAAAAGCCCCAAGCAGGAAAGATGGATCCCACTCGCCACAGGTCCCGTGTGCTATTGCTCCACGATGCTTTGCACACAGCTCCTCATGCGTGCCAATGGAGCAAGCCCCAACCTGCCTCTGACCCAGGGCAACAGCCCTGTGTTGCTGAATACACCGACGACAGCACAGCCCCTTTCCCGCTCCTCGCCCTCCTCTCCCATACCATACAGCTCCCTTCCCCTTCTCTGCAGCCACCCTACCCTCACTCTCTGACGACCAGAAATGTGCCACTGGCCTTGAGCACCAACTCAGCAGCCTGCCTCCACGTGCACAGCTTTGGCACCCCCTCTCCTGGGCAACACCCTCAGCAGCTGCCCACCACTGAAGCCCCAGCCCTCCAGCTGCTTGTCCCCAAATCCTCAGAGCCCTTGTCTCTGTTCTGGCACAACCTGCACACTAAGCCTCAGGAAATCCTGCCTCACCTCCAGAACTCACCCAGCCTTGCATCACTTCTTCCACCTGCACAGCTCACAGCCTGGCCTGCCTCCTGGCACTGCTGTTGCTCTGTTTGTCTCCTTAGTCCACTCCTAGCCCAGCAGCTGGAGTGGCCTTCTGCACCTGAGGCCTGGGTGCTATTTTTTGTCCATCCAGTTCACAGGGGTTCATGATGTCACATGCCCCGTCTCTGCACCCATACGAGCAACACCAGCTCCTCACTCATCACTCTGCATTCTGGGAACGGGCTGCTGCCTGTCTGTAATGGTCAGCCCCAGGGCTGAGTCAATGGACACTCCTGAAACTCCACCCTGATTGCACTCCTGACGTGCCAGCCTGCCCACTCTGGTTGGAGGCTGCTGCTCTCTGCTACAGAACTCTCCACAGTACAGGGAGACCTGTCTCATTCTCACTGGCTCTGAGGCTCCCCAAGCAGTACACAGTATTCCCTGTACATAAGACCAAGTGGTCCTCTGTAGTAATGCATATCAGTCCTGCCGAGTGCTGCTGGGGATACAGGCCTGAGGGAAAGGCCTACCTTCTCCACTGTCCATGGAGCTGAACAGCAGCAGACTAATACCCCAGCTCCAGGGCTCTCTAGGATGAGGGAAAGGGAAGAAGCCAGTTCAGCTGCTCACAGTCAGCTCGGACAGCCCCAGGGACATCTGCACCCAAGCAGGGCCTGTGCCTCCTCGAGTTGCTCGCTCACTGGGTCCACAGTGCAGAGTGAGAACCTGGGGAAGACGCTGTGTGCGCCTGCACAGTTGCAGGCAGATCCCTGGGACAGATACCACCCAGCTCTTGGGTCTGTCAGCTTGTTTTCATCAAAGCCAGAGATTATTGCTTGAAGGAAAAGAAAATGGACTTTTTTTTAAAAAAAGTCAACAAAATCCCCATGTCATAACAGAACTAAAAGCCAGTCCCCTTCTGAGAGTGACTCACTGTCACCTGTTCTTGAATGGTTCCTTTAAGTCCACCAACCAGTGACCCCTGCCTAGGGGTTTGCGGCACCTGTGCTCCAGACACGGCATGGCAGAGGCCAGGGGAAATGGTCTCTTCTTGTCCCCACCACGCTCAGGGAAAGCCCCCCCATGGAAACAATCACAGGAAATAGAGCGCTCTCCCAGTGGAGCCAGCAGTACATAAGGCACCAGCCAAGCCATGGGAGCAGATTGAAATGGAGGGCCCAGTCTTACATCCTAAGGGGTTGGAACAAAGCTCCAGACATGAACTGTCTCTTGTGTTGTGTCTCCAGCACACACACTACACAGAGCCTGGGAAGAACACTCCTGAAGCAGAGGCTCAGGAAGCCCCCAAGACCCGTCACACACTGTGTGGCTCTGGCTCTGAGACCTCTGGAGACACACAGGCATGAGGTGGGCTTCCATGCACAGAGAACACACAGGGGCCAGGATGCCTCACCACGTGGGTCTCAGCCAACAAGGCTTGGCAGGGGCAATCTTCCAGCACCATGCCCACTAGGGCCCAGCACTCCCCTCAGGCTGCTGCCTCCCACCAGGGATGGGCTGCTGCCACGGCGAGGGGCGGCAGGATGGGTGTGCCTATGCAGCACCTCAGGACTCTGGTCCTGGAAGCAGAGCAGCTGAGCATTTGAAAGGCAAAGGTGAACCTTTGTGTATTACACCTGCAATTTTAGGGTTTCAATGCAAAATAAGGGGCATTGAATAGAGCTTTCCCTTAGCAGGGCAGCGCATGAAGCGGCTGGTTGTGTGGCCTACAGATCTAACTATCATCTTTACAGGGAAAGGCAGGAGACAGTCGAACACTTAACACCTGGGCGTATAAGTCCAGTCTAAAAGTGGGGTGGGTTGTGTCTATACTTGGCAAACAAATAGGAAAGAAGACCAGGCCACCCCCAAACCACCCCCAGACCATCCTGGCACCTGCAAAAGTTCCATAGCCAAAGGTGGGTACGTGGAGCAATAACCTGCCTCCTGATCTGAGCACTTTTTGACACCAGCTGTCCTGCCTAAAAGAACCATCTGTCACATCCATCCAGCTTGTGTGTCAGGCATATAATATACCAATGTGTGCACTTAGAGCTGAGATCTATTTTAAAGGTTTTTTCCTAATTACAAAAAGAAATACTAAAATTTAAAAAAAAAAAAAAAAAGAAGGGAAGCTAGTATGAACTTTTAAAGGGAAGGCGGAACATCTGTCAAAATTCAGAAACCTCTAAGCAAGCACAATGGCACACACCTGCAATCCCAGCTACTCAGAAGGCTGAAGCAGGAGGATTGCAAGTTCAAGGCCAGCCTCAGCAACTTATCCAGATTGTCTCAAAACAGAAAATAAAAAGGACTGGGGATGTTCAGGGTTGGGTGACCATGGGTTCAATCCCCAGTACAGCAAAAAAACAAAACAAAACAAAAAAAACCTCAAAAATATAAAAATAAAAAACTCAAGAAACCTAGTTCTGCTTTGAGGACATGTGCATCAGGCTGTGAGGCTGGTCACTTTGTAACAATAACCAAAAATAATTGAAGTAGCTGTCAATATGTGACTAATTAAATACATTCTAAGTTGGCCATTTACTAATAAATGCAATCATTCATTCTGTACAATTATTTTCTTTTTCTTTTTTTGGTACTGGGGATTGAACTCAGGGGCACTCGGCCACTGACCACATCCCCAGCCCTATTTTGTGTTTTATGTAGAGACAGGGTCTCACTGAGTTGCTTAGCGCCTCGCCATTGCTGAGGCTGGCTTTGAACTCACGATTCTCCTGTCTCAGCCTCCCAAGGTGCTGAGATTACAGGCTTGCGCCACCGCGCCTGGCTTCTTTTTTCTTTTTAATTTAAGGACAAAAAGAAATCAGAGGACTAAACTACATCCTCCTATTTTTCTGCAGGAGAATAAGTGTCCGTAATGAATGTGCACAGCCAGTTTCCAATAACAAGAACTCCCATGGGAAGGAAAGGAAGCCTGGACACAGGGAAAGCCTCAGCATCTGAGAGGAGTGGTGGCAGCCCTCACTCCTCAGGGAAAGCTGTGTCTACATACAGCCTCGTGTGCACCTATTTTCAAAAAGCACACTTCTGGGCTGCCCCTCCAGGCCTTCAAAGTCCTCCTTCACCATCAGCTCTCTGTCCCACCTCTCCTCCTCCTGCTTCAGTGGCTGCAGAGGTGCACACAAATGTCCCTCCCACAGCACATGCAGGCACTCCCACCCGGTGGACACCACCCAGAAAGGTGTGTGCACACATATGTAAATGCCCACACATCTCCAAACACAAAGTAAACCGAGGGCTAGGGTGTAGCCCAGTGGTAAAGCATCTGCTTAGTATGCAAGAGGCCCTAGGTACCACCATCCCCAGCTCTGCCAAGAAAAAAACCAAAATAGTAAATGGGGATTATACCCTACAGATCCACTTTAACCTCACACCATGAGTTGCGGCCACAGCTCAGGTCTCCAGCGCCACACAAGATTCTGTCATGCATGAACTATGCTTTACTGTCCCCTCGTTACTGGATGCTCAGCTGTTTCCAGTCGGGGCAGGTCTTGTTTACAAAGCACATTTTAAAGCTAACCACAAAGTCCACAGGAGAACTAAAAGGCTTACTTAAATATCTGCTTCTGTAATTCATAATTCTCATTGCTCAGACTGATGTTTCCTGGAATCCACGATGAATGAGAGTTCCAAACCCCACAGGACTATAAAAAATCGAGAACTTGCTTTCTGTCTGCTCTTACGAGTGGGCAGATAAGCACTCCATAAAAAGCAGCAAGGTGACTAAGGGAATACTCATGTTTCAAGACGCAAGAGAGCTCTTTTTTTTTGGTACTGGGGATTGAACTCAGGGGCACTCGACCACTGAGCCACATCCCCAGCCCTATTTTGTGTTTTATGTACAGACAGGGTCTCACTGAGTTGCTTAGCGCCTCGCCATTGCTGAGGCTGGCTTTGAACTCGAGATCCTCCTGTCTCAGCCTCCCAAAGGGCTGGGATTACAAGTGTGAGCCAGAGAGCTCAATAAATTTTTTTTTTTTTGGTACTAGAGGTTGAACTTAGGAGCACTAGACCACCGAGCCACATCCCCAGCCCTATTTTTTGTGTTTTATGTAGAGACAGGGTCTCACTGAGTTGCTTAGCACCTCACCCTTGCTGAAGCTGGCTTTAAACTCATGATTCTCCTGTCTCAGCCTCCCTAAGTGCTGGGATTACAGGCTTGCACCACCACGCCTGGCTGAGCTCAATTCTTTTTTTTTTTTTTTTTTTTAATATTTTTAAGTTATGCATGGACACAGTGTCTTTATTTTGTTTATTAATTTTTATGTGGTGCTGAGGATCAAACTCAGTGCCTCACACATGCGAGGCAAGCGCTCTGCCACTGAGCCACAACCTCAGCCCCTGAGCTCAATTCTTAAGTGCAAAAATGTACAATGAGGGCTGGGGGTGTGACTCTGGGGGAGTGCATCTGCCTAGTTACTCAGGAGGCTGAGGCAGGAGGATTGCCAAGTTTGAGACCAGCCTCAGCAATTTAGTGAGACTGTCTCAAAATAAAAAAATAGAAAGACTGGAGATGCAGTTCAGCAGTAAATCACTGCTGGGTTCAATCCCTAGTAGTGGGTGCAGGGAGCAGATTCCCAACCTGATAAAAAGGTATTAAAAAAACAGCCCCACATCAAACTCGGTTAAGGACAAAACCCTAAAAACTGGTTCTTTAAGGTGAAAGGCTGACAGCCACTGCTGTTGGCACCGTGTGGGAAATCACAGAGCAGGCAAGGCAGGAGAGCCGAGGGAAGGAACAAGGCTGCTGTGCATGGGTGGCGCGGCCGCACACACAGAAGGCCAGGCTGCACCAGCAAAGGCAAAGCTGCGAGGCGAAGCCGCCCACCTCCTGCCACCTGGGAATGATCTGGAACCACAAGGACCCTAACCTTCTCAGAGACCCTGCAGCCTCGAAGACACTGACAAGCAAAAGTGCAATGCCTGAGAGGGTCGGAGGCAGACGAGGCGCCGAGGAGGACATCCTCTCTGGAGTGCCAGGGAAGGCTGGGTCTGGAACACTGGGGCAAGTACAGTCTCGCTCCTGGGACAAAGAGCAGGGCAGCAGGGAGTCGGGTATGCAGGAGAGCCAAAGTCACTGTGGTAAGACAGCGTGGCACTGGGGCTGGATTAGAAAAACTGGCCAACAGACGGGGTCCGGAATCCCACCCTGACTGTGGAAATGACTGCCAGCAGAGGTAGCGCAGGCTCACAGGGAACAGAGGGGGTTTTCCTTCAACAAAGGGGGCTCAGACACGGCTAGGAACTACAGGAAGACATTGGGGGGCCTTCTTCGTAAGTGGGGCTCCTCACGGGAACAGCGCACGCTGAGCCTGTATGGAGGCGGCAGCTGAGTGCAGGAGGAACCACCACCAGGAGGGCAGGTGGCAACGGGGTGGAAGGCTGCTCCCTACTCTCGGCAAAGGCCACCGTGGGAAACACAGGCCTGACAGACACTGTGGCTGCTGCACAGGGCTACAGTGAAGAGATGATGCAGGCTTCCACACGTGCCGCCATTCTCTGAGATGTCCACAAATTCTTTTTTTTTTTTTGGTAGCAGGGATCGAACAGGGGTACTTAACCAATGAGCCATATTCCCAACCCTTTTTTACAATTTTTTATTTTGAGGCAAGGCCTCGCTAAGTTGCACAGGGCCTCTCTAAGTTGCTGGCTTTGAACTTGCCACTGAGCTGCTGGGATTACAGGTGTGCACCTCTGCACCCCGACAAAGCTCAGGCTTCTGAAGGACAGACTGCACCTCCTATGGTCTCGTCAGGCCAAGGAGACAAAGCCTTAAGGTGGGCTGTCACCTTACAAGCCACCTGAGTACTTGCACACCTCTAAGGGGAAACCAGGAGAGCTGATGCAGAGTCACCAGGTCTTACCAAAACCAAGTCACTGGACAGCATCGTGCCACGTGGATTAAGCCAGATACGGAGCGAAGGGTTGAAGACTTTCTCCCATAAGCAGAAACTACTCAGAATAAAGGGAAAAGGCGGTGAGACCTCATGAAAATAGAGGGGAGAAATGTGAGGTACAGAAGGGGCCGGGGCGGAGGAGGGAGGGATGGGACAAGGGAGGAGTGTTGCTGACCAAACCACCTGTGCAGACAGGGGAGCACACCCGGCGGGTCCCAGCTCTGTGCAGACAGAGGGGCACACCCCGTGGGTCCCAGCTCTGTGCAGCTGCGCAGCGCTGACCGAAAGGCTGAAGGTAGACACAAGGGAGACAAGCTGAGTGCAGGTGAGAGAACGGGCAGGGGAGCACTGGGACTGAACTGCAGCAGCTCAGGAGGCAGCGGCAGGAGGGTGGAGAGTTCAAAGCCAGCCTCGGCAACTTAGCAAGGCCCTAAGCAACTCAGTGAGACTTGTCTCAAAATAAAAAATAAAAAGGGCTGGGGTTTTGGCTCACTGGTAGTGTGCCTGCCTCACATGTGTGAGGCAGTGGGTTCAACTCTGCACTGCATATAAAATCAATCAACCAATATTCATCAACAACTAAAAAAAAAATGTTTTAAAGGCAGGGAGCTGGGGATGTGGCTCAGTGGTTAAGCATCCCTAGGTTCAATCCCGGTACCAAAAAACAAAAAAAAAGAGAGAGACACACAAACACAAGGAAACTTTCAGCAGTGAAAACTACAGAGTCTGAGACAATGTACTAGGTGGTAACAGCAGAGCAGACATTGCAGAAGTAGAGATTCATGAATCTGAAGACAACAAAAATCGTTCAAAATGAAACAGAAAAAAGGCTGAAAGAAAATGAACAGTGTGTGCTGTGGGACTTTAGAGCAGCCAAGGTGTGCGTGACGGAAGTCTCCGGAGGGTAGCCAGGAACAAGACCTCCAGCATCTGTCACCACCGACACTCCAGCTGCCATGGTCTGGTTTGGTATCATGCGGTTCCACTCCAAATTAAACACCTCACCAAGTCTGAGGAGCTAACAACAAGCCCCAGAAACACAACAGAAGTCTCGATCCACAAGTGGAGCTCCAGGCCACCATGGCTGACCAGTGACAGGTACCACCAGAAGGCTACAAGATGTGCAGAGTCCAGGCAGGCTCAGAGCCCTGCGTGCATGCACTTTTCTTGCACTCCTGCATCTTACCTTATAGAACACATCAGGCACGTACTGCTCACTACTGGACTCCTTGGCGTAGCCGAGCTCAGGGGCATCCTTGCATGGCAGCAGACATTCATCTCGGACTAGGGCCATGCACTGATTGGATACCTGATACCCCTCAAAGTGGACCTGGTTGTCGGGACCACCTGCAAGAGACAAAGCTTCAAGGAGAATCTTCCAAAGGATACTCAGAACCAGTCCACATCTGCTCTCTCCTGACCCACAGGAATCTGTCCCAGGTAACTTGGTGGTGGCTGAAGCACCAGATTCAGCACATTCCTCCACAGCTGCCCAGCCTTGCAGGCACCACCACAACCCGTCTGTCCATCAGAAATCCAGGCACTGAACATTCCCCAACACTCACCCCCAAAGCTGTCCTTAGTGCCATCAAGCACGCAGGCTCTTGGTTTTTAACAACACTGGGGTTAAAAGACATAGCTCTGCTTTCTGCATGCTTTATTGCCAGAATGAAGGGGGCTGGGGAGGGAATGAACTCACCTGAAGGCAGGAACGGTACCGGGTGTAGGGAGCAGCACAGAGACCACTTCAGTACAAGCAGCCCTGCACCATACTGCACAGGCAGCAGTCACCGCCTTAGAGACCCCACAGCCACACCAGGCTGCTGTCGTAGGCACCGCCCTTCATGTGAGGAGGCATAGTGGACATATGGCTCCCACACTCATGGCCCCTGCACTACACTCCAGGGTCTCCCTTTCCCTTCCTCCCAAGCTCCACTCCAAAGAACCTTAACATTAGAAACATGGAGCACAAACAGTCAATAAGAGGGAACAGCCTGGCCAGCTATCCCAGACCTCTGAAGTCTGGAGGAGGGCAAGGCCATGCAGAGCTGGGCCTGGGGCAGACCTTGCCACAAGATGTGCTTCCAGAGTCAGGGCTACGTACTAGGGCAACTCCAATGTCCAGTGGTTTTTTTTGGGTACTGAGGATCGAACTCAGAGGCACTCAACCACTGAGTCACATCCCCAGCCCTATTTTGTGTTTTATGTAGAGACAGGGTCTCACTGAGTTGCTTAGCGCCTTGCCATTGCTGAGGCTGGCTTTGAACTCACGATTCTCCTGCCTCAGCCTCCCAAAGTGCTGGGCTTACAGGCATCAGGCATGTGCCAACGCGCCTGGCTAATGTCCAGTGTTTTTAATAACTCTTGGAGAACAAAAATCTCTCAGTATCTCTATTTCAGTTTAACAAAAACGAGTAATTTCCTGATTGGGGAACAAAAATTCGGTCCATGTAGCTTTCAAACATGTATCAGAAACCAGACCTGATGACCAGGCAATTGTAAAAGGTGGAAGGCACAGGCAGAGCAGCCAGCGCTCACAAGCAGACAAGGCAGGCTGCTGTCTGCTCACCTTCATCCACAGGAGGCCGACCATGGCTGGCAGTGAAATGCTGAGTCTCCAAAGGCCCCGCTCTGAGTCTAGAACTTTCTCTCATTCCCTAACACCTCAGCAGCACACAGGCTCAGCTCCTCAGTGTGTCTGGTTGTACAAACCTTGCACCAAGACAGAGCAATGGCTCAGTAAGCACAGAGGCAAGGGACAGAGGAGCGTGGAGGAGCCTCCTGTGTGTGCCTGCTTGTGCTCCACTGAGGGCACTGTAACCCACACTGGTTTTTACAATCATCTAAGTGTGGCAGGTCATTAAAGGAAGACCTAGCCTTTTGAGAATGAGAAAAATGGAAAGCTGTACTTGTAAAACTGAAGTCTATTTAAAAGGCAGCATTAGTCCATGAGTAACATCCATTCCCCAGAAGAGACTGCAAACCACTGCTCCCCCACAGAGCAGCACGAGTGCACATCTCTCCATACCCACAGGCCAGGAGGCCGCTCTCACCTGCTCCCCATATGGAATTGTGGAATGGACCATAAGGCCAGAAAGGGGGCAGTGACAGGAGGGACTGAGTTGCTCTTGAACTTTAGGTGCATTTCTGCTTTCTGAAACCAGACTCAGTAATCTTAACAGCCCAGGAGCCAGGTGTGTGCCAAATGATGAATACACAGTGTGGAACACAGATTTGGGCTCCGTGAGGCACTCTTTCCACATACTCCTCAGAGTTCACTTGAGCAAACTGCCACAGTCACACCAGAGAAGCTGTGTTCAGCTGCATGGGTGGGGAAGAACAGCAGGCAGAGGCAAGGGGCCTGGGCTCCACCTGCAAAAACACCAGCTCTGAGCCACAGAGGTTCAGCTTCGGGAGGCTCTCACCCTGCTGTCTAGCAAGGGTGCATTTTCCAGCAGGTCTACAGGGTCCCCACTTGCCCTCTGGCCAAAGGATCCTAAAGCAGGGGAAAGAGTACATTTTAGGGGAGGATCTGCAGTGCCACAGCCAGTCACATCCCTCTGGAGAGATGGGGACACCAGAGCCCAGACGGGATGATATAGCACTCAGATGCAGAATGTTGCTGCCTGCAGCATTCACTGTAACTGAGACGATTTCTGTAAGTACCAATTCCTGAAGTAAAAATTTCATGGATGATCTACCTATATGGTTTCCAAAATCTCAACAAGAGGTGTGACTCTATAATTAAAGGTGGCCAATCCCATGCTAGAAACTCTAATTTTAAGAAGTATGGGTTCCTACTGGGCGTGGTGGTGCACATCTATAATTAGTCCCAGGGGGTTCAGGAGGCTGAGGCAAGAGGATTTCGAGTTCAGAGCCAGCCTCAGCAACTCAGCGAGGTGCTAAGCAACTCAGCGAGACTGTCTCTAAATAAAATACAAAAAAGGACTGGGATGTAGCTCAGTGGTTAAACATTCCTAGGTTTAATCCCTGATACCAAAAAAATAAAAAAAACGAACCAGTTCTTTTTGGCCCATGGGACAATGTTCCCAAAGAAATAGTAATTAAAAGAGCTGGGTCATAATGAGAGCTCCTGAGAGCCCAAATCAACTAGTTCCCAGTGACAGCAGCAGCTCTTAAAGCCTCTGGAGCATTTCTTTTTTTTTTTTTAATATTTATTTTTTAGTTGTAGGCAGACAGAATATCTTTATTTTATTTTTATGTGGTGCTGAGGATCGAACCCAGTGCTTCACGCGTGCTAGGTGAGCACGCTACCACTGCGCCACAACCCCAGCCCCCTCTGGAGCATTTCTGATTCTCTCCCTGATGGGGGTACTGCCAGCTTGTGTGGGTTGGCTGAAGATGCCAGCCATCTTGCCAGGCATGGATGTGGCCCAGATGGCGAGATGTTCTAGCCACATGACCTTCAGGATCCCTACACCCTTGTGCAGGTGGAAAGCCTTATTATCATGACCTGAGACTGGACTCAGTACTATTTTATACAGAAGCACCAAAACACATACGCAATTTCACCCACTGAATTCTCCAGGGCGTAACAGTAACAGAGTGCAAGCTGAGGAACAACACGCTGCTCCCCTGGGGCAGAGCAGCCCCAGGGCAGCACCAGTGCCAATGTGGGCCATGTCCCACTTCCAGGCACTGACACACTGGTGAGCAGCCCTCCTGTGAGCTGCCCTTGGGTGGCCCTACGTTATAGTCAGGCGTCACTGCTTGCTCACCAGAGCTCAGTGGACAGGCAGGCGATGCTGTCCATGGAGTACACATGTGCAAACCAAAGTGTGTCACTGAGTACTCTAGAAAGGGAGGCTGATAAAAATAGATAGATAGAAAGGTACACCTTAGCCTAAAAGAAGTAGTGAGGCTGAGCCTGGCAGGTCTGAGAACCAGCAGCCTCTGCCACTGAACCCAGAGCATGGACCTAAGAGCAGGGCAGTGGGAGGCAGGGCAGAGGCAGCGCCTGCCTTCCTAGCTGAATCTGGCCATGTCTTCACTCTGCTCGGTGGATACCAGCTGCCACAAGAAATGACTCCCTGTGGGCTTTCCGTCTCCTTCAATCTAGCCCAAAACCTCAACCCTTTCCTTCAGCACTTGACCACAGCAAAAATTTAGAAAAATTCAGGTGTGGGACTTTTTTTGTGTGTTCTGGATATTGAACCCAGAGGTGCTTAACCACTGAGCCACATCCCCAGCCCTTTTTATTTTTCATTTTGAGAGAGGGTCTCATTAATGTTCCTTAAGCTGGCCTCAAACTTGCAATCCTCCTGCCTGCCAATAAATCCCAAATTGCTGGTTTAGGGCACACACCACAGCATCCCACATATGTGACTTTACTGCTGGTGTTGCTCACTCCACATTCACTTTTTTTTTTTTTTAATTGATGGATCTTTTTTTTTTTATTTTATTCATTTATTGTTTATATGTGGTGCTGAGGCTCGAACCCAGTGCTTCACGCATGCTAGGCAAGCGGCGCTACCACTGAGCTACAGCCCCAGCCCCAACTCCACATTCACTTTTAAAAAGAAGGTGCCTGGGGCTGGGGTGGCTCAGTGGCAGAGCGCTGGCCTCGTATGCGTGAGGCACTGGGTTCGATCCTCAGCACCACATAATAAGAAGCAAATGAAGATATTGTGTCCATCTACAACTTAAAATTAAAAAAAAAAGGTGCCTGTCAATCCAAACAGACCTTAAATCAAGGACCCACAGCTTGCTAACATACAGCAAAGCTTAAGAACTCTGTGATGAACGGAGGAGCAGCTCAGCAGTGCAGCACTGGCCTACCACGTGTGAACCCAGGGCTCCACCCAGAGATGCAAGCCAACACCACCTGGCAGTGTGCAGGCCCTCCCAACGGCCCACCGCAGTGGGAACTGGACCCAGTTCTTCCCCTACATGACACACAGGCTGGGGTGTCCTGTAGAACCAGGAAAAGGGTGGTTACTGAGAAAACTAGATCATCACATCTCCTTGAGAGCAGAGACAGGACTTCACAGGATCAGGTGCTCAACTCTGACCAAGAGCAAGGCACAGTAGCACACACCAGTGACCCCAGCGACTCACAAGGTGAGGCCTGGAAGACTTTGTGAGACCTTACCCTGAAACAAAATAAAAGGAGCTGACATAGAGCTCAGTGGTAGGCACTTTGCCAGCACATGCAAGGCTCTGGGTGCATCCTCAGCATTGCAAAAACAAACAAAAGTAAACCCGGACTTGTAAGGAGAGCACTGGACAGGAGGAAAGCTGTGCTGAGGTCCGAGGGCTTTGTCAGTTCTGCAGATGCTGCTGCTAGGTTCAGAACTGTTATCATGAAACAAAAGGAGGAATCCATGCCCCTCGGGTCTATTAAGAACTCTGGGACAACTAAGTTGGGGATGAAGAGCGGCTAGTGAGAAGAACAAAGCGCGTTACCAGGGCAGTGACGTTTAAACATTACTCTGTCCCATTCACACCTGTGGCCACTGCAGTCACAAACTTGGACCCGAAGTGTCCATCGGGAGAGAGCCGGCAGGCGTTGGGGTGTTTGTTCTGGAAGTCTCCTGCAGTGATGCACTCTTCTGAGCTCAGGAAGTAAGTGTCCTAAAATGAGAGGAGCAGCACACCAGACCTTACATCATGTCAAAATAGGTTGTTTCTTCTTTAGAAAATAATACATGTCAAAAACTATAATGTCTTCAAAACCACAGTGACACATACCCATGATTTCTGGCCACTGTGGCTCCTTCAAAACTACCAGAAAAGCCAGAAACACTAGAATCCACCCGGAAAGGTCTGTATAGGAAGTGGGTTTGGCTATACAGGACAGAGCCCACAGACCCAGCCTTGATTTACCAAGATGATCTTGAAAAATACTTAACCTAGAAGCTCACAGGAGCTGTTCAGAGACCCTGAGATGTAGTCAGGGTCCTTTGAGGAGCTCCTGGCTGCACAGGGCTGAGGCAAGCCAACATCCCTGTCTCCTCACCTTATTCCGACTATATCGGACTGTACCCTTTCGGGTATCTTCTGAGACGAGGTCTGTGAATATCCAGCCAACCTTAACAAAACAGCAAAGTGTCTTAGAAGGTCTCCATGCCACAAAGACAGCTCCTGGCCCCACCCAGCAAACAAACTGTCTTGGGCCGGCAGCCTTCCTTCCCCCACCCAGGGTCAACCCTGTGAACGGCTCCCCAGCCAAGCCACCAAGCCACACCACAGCTTTCACAACCCACTCAGCAGACACTGCTCACCTCCCTCTGGTACAAATAGTTGGGCAAATGCAGAGCTCACTTATTTATCTAGAGTGAGCACATGCCCTGAGTTTCATCCCTGGCACCACAACCAAACTGTGTAAGAACCCAATATGAACAGGATGGGGTAAAACAGAGTTCATCCTCCAAAGCAGACCAACCAGGAAAAGCACTGTGTGGCTTTCGGGGCTGGAGCTCTCTGCAAGGTGGCAAAGGATAAGGACACCCTGTAAAGAACTAGAGGGCACCACAGTGAAGACTGCACTCCCTGTGCCCAGAGTGTCAGGACAGGCCCAGCAGGGAGCATCTACAGGCACAGCATCTGAAAATCTGCCACTGGGAACCCAAAAAGGTCAGTCCTAGACTTTGGGCAGGGTACACTTCCTGCATGTCCTATAGCAATAGCACCCGCCTGTTCTGATCTAGGCGTACCTTGGCCTCTTGAGTCGCAAGACCGAGGGAGGCTGCCAGAGGCCAGGCACACTGTCTGTCTCCCTTGGGAGAAGCGAGGGGTGCCCGTTGCCTTCCCTAGTATGGCCACTGGGTATGCCAGGGACTGTCACCATCATCAGAATGCCTCAAAACAGCCCAAGCAACAGCAATGGAGAAAGTTAAAAGCAAATGGAAAGTTAAAAGCTAAGTCTCCATTGCTTTTGCTCCAAAGCAAAAAAGCAATAGAGACGCAGAAGATCACGGTGACCAGGCAGTAAATACAGCAGCTGAAATGACACCCAGATTAATAAGGGCAAGAACTCATGTTTTGAGAAAAGCACTTAAGGTTGACACTTTCTCTTTATTTTTCTTCTTTTTTTGGTCCTGGGGATTGAACTCAGGGGCACTCAATCACTGAGCCACATCCCCAGCCCTATTTTGTGTTTTATGTAGAGACAGGGTCTCACTGAGTTGCTTAGCGCCTCGCCATTGCTGAGGCTGGCTTTGAACTCGTGATCCTCCTGTTTCAGCCTCCCAAAGTCCTGGGATTACATGCAGGCACCACAACGCCCAGCTGACACTTTCTCTTATCATGACATTATAAACAATGTACTATGACAAACAGATCAGCTCACTGGACCAGTCTCTCTTTTGAATAAAAGAAACTTCCAGAATTAGAAGCAAATCCTAACCCTACATTGAGAAACTGACTCCCGTTGAAAACTCTAGGACCTTGTCAGCAATGTTCCTAGGCTTTAAATCACATTTCCAGCCTTCCCCCTTTAATCTGTAAAAAGATAAAATAATCCACACAGGTGATCTCTCACTGTCCCAACTGACCAGGGATAAGGGTGGCACTGACATGGCACTAAGACTGACTTCCAAGGTGCCCTCAGATCCACGGGCCAGTGTGTCTGCAATGCCACCCTCTTGGGAGCTTCATCAAGGGTCTGAACCAAACTACATCGACAGACTCTGCAAGAAAACTCCCATCTTGTCTTCTAACTGTCCTGGAAACTGAGTGGACTCCAGGCTCAGATGGCTGAATCAAAAGCAGGATGTCTGTTGGTGGACAAGACGTGCAAGAACGAGGACAGCCACACCATGCAGGGTGGGCGCCCCTCAGAGGCACAGAGTATGGCTATGCAGCTTCCAAGCAGTGGTCCCCAGGCAGTGTGGCTGACAGTACTGAAGACGGCTCCTGCACTGGGGTCACACTTCCAGGCTCAAGGAAATGAAGTGAAAGGATGACAAATGCTATCAGCACCCAATGAACACAAGCGAGCTTTCAAATGGGTCAAGCCTGTACCTGACCTTGTGCAGGTGGGGACAGTATGCCTCAGACCAGGCCTGGTCATCCCACCCATCTAGATGTCCCCAGCAGAGGGCACAGGCTCCCCCAAAGGCCACCTGGTTGACAGAAGGCCCTGTACCTTCCTTAGGCCAAGTTTGGCAGCGATCTCATCAACCACCTCGGCTTTCGGGTCTTCGAGGAGCTCCAGGCTGTTCTGCGTACCAATCTACAGGGAATCACAGGGAGAAGAAGGAGTCAGAGAACAGGGCTAAGAGAGCAGCACCTGCACGCCCATCTACCTCGGGGTCACAGGCGTGCTCGGCTCCTCCCTGCTGGAGCTTCACAGCCACTGGGGAACACAGCCCATCCCCTTCAAGGATTCTCTCCTGAGGCTGAGAGGTGCTGAAACCTGGTGTGGCTTTAAGGCTGGGAGTGCCACCAAGTTCTGAGTTAAGTGTGTTCAGGATGCAGGAAAGCTGTCTATGCTGTCTGAGAGGTCCCTTCGTTGGAGAATGAATTTACTTGTGAATCCCTTGGATAAGCAGTTCTGCTCAAGACAGGTTCTGCTGACAGACAAGACTGCAGCTGTAAGGCAATCCCGGAACAGCACAGGAGCATGCACGCACCAATGTTGCAGGGACACAGACAGCCCCACAGCCAAGACCCTGAGTCGGAGGGTCAGTGTGGCCCACAGCACAGCAGACGCACACCACAGGGAAGACACCTTCTACAGCTCCAGGTCCCATCCACAGGCCTGGAAACATGCGTCCCAGCAGCAGGCCAGGCATCTGCCTAGGTTAGGAGGCCCAAAAGCCAGGCTGGCAAGGTGTGAGGTGCAAACAGCAGGCAAGAGATGGTGCACGTAGAAGAACCAAGGGGCACAGCACGAGCCCACATACCTGTGCACCTGCTCACATGAAATAGTGAAATTCAGCTGGGTGCAGGGCACATGCCTGTAATCACAAAGACTCAGGAGGCTGAGGCAGGACGATGGCAAGATGGACAATGGCAAGTTGCCTGGGCAACCTAGAGAGGCTGTCTCAAAACAAAATGGGGGGCTGGGATTGTAGCTCAGTGGTAGAGCGCTTGCCTCGCATGCGTAAGGCCCTGGGTTCGATCCTCAGCACCACATACAAAGCAATAAAATAAAGACATTATGTTCATCTACAACTAAAAAATTTTTTTAAAAAAACCAAACAAACAAAATGGGCTGGAGATGCAGCTCAATGGTAGAACACCTCTGGGTTCAATCTCCAGTATTACGGGGGTGGGGAAAAAAAAAGAGGTCGTACTTTAGAAGTCAGACCAAAAAGAGACAGGGAACCAGGTGAAGGGGAATATACCATTTTGTAAAGCTGACTTTGCAATTGTACTAATGGTTTGGTTTTGCTTAATTTTCCAACTTTTGTTTAATAAAATCTCAAGCCCTTTGCAGTCCTATCTTGGTGGTAAGTTTCTAGTTATTTTGGTCACTCTGAAACTGGCCCTTTTGCTCAGAGGATGGCCAGCCTGCACAGGAGAAAGCAGAACCACAGAGAAGAGCTGCAGCAAATGCCAACCTGAACACGGTGGCAGGTTTGGGTGGCTGTGAGTGCCTCCACCTGCTTCAGTCGCTATCACACTCGCTGCATCAGAGAGCACCCACGGCTGAGCACACGGAGGTGCCTGGGTGTGATCCGACTCCCCAGTCACTCAGGATGAAGCAAGCGTGCCTGCACGTGAGGGGCAGGGCACCAGTGACAAGCACAGGCGAGTCGCCTCCTCTGCAAAGCCTCTTGGCACAGCACGCAGACACAAGCCCACAGCCCTCAGAGACCTCGGCCCTGCACACTGTACCTGAGGAGGTTCATAAATTGCAGCCACCTCAGCCCTGATGCCCAGGGGGATATCCTTGTGCTCTGTGTACCGTCCATACAAGTACCCGAAGTGCTGGTTCCCTGTCTTCCTCCAGAAGTCAAGAAAACGGTCAGCAACAGTGTGGTTCTCAAACATGATGTTGTCCACATGCCTGTATTTCTGTAAAGTTAACAAGGAGCTAAAGTAAACCATTCCACCAAAAACTTACTGTTTTTCTAAATCAAATCATTCCAAAATACTTTTTACCTAGTTCTTAAATCAACAAAAATCAAAACCCAGGTTTTAAGAACCTGATCAGCCCAGGGTAGGGTGGAACCCTATCAGTCAATAAATTACAATTAATCTCACTGAGATTTCACCTAAAAAGGAGGTTTTAACAATCTCTAGGGCAAAAAGTAAGAAATAGTTTTCAAGAGGGAGGAGGAGAGGAAAAAAGGTTGGTTTCCAGAGTCAGGAGGCATGGCCTCTGTGCGGTGCTAGACATGGGCAGGAGCGGTGGGGAGAGGTGCAGGAGCCGCTCTCAGGACACTGTGCTGAGCTACAAGGCCGATATGTCACTCCTGAGCCAGGTTTGCCCCAGAACCTGCACAGGTGGCCTGAGCAGTCTCAGGAAGCTCCCTTACCAGCCACCCCCCACACACACACCAACTTCACAGTTCCACAGAACTTTTTTTTTTTTTTTTTTGGTACTGGAGATTGCACTCAGGGGCACTCAACCACTGAGCCACATCCCCAGCCCTATTTTGTGTTTTATGTAGAGACAGGGTCTCACTGAGTTGCTTAGCGCCTCGCCGTTGCTGAGGCTGGCTTTCAACTCGTGATTTTCCTGTCTCAGCCTCCCAAAGTGCTGGGATTACAGGCATGTGCCACCACACCCGGCTCACAGAACAGGTTTTGTTGTTGTTTTTCTTTTGATTTGTTTTTTTAAATATTTATTTATTTATTTATTGGTGCCAGGATTGAACTCAGAGGCACTCGATCACTGAGCCACATCCCCAGCCCTATTTTGTGTTTATGTAGAGACAGGGTCTCACGAGTTGCTTAGCACCTCGCCGTTGCCCAGTCTGGCTTTGAACTGGAGACTCTCCCATCTCAGCCTCCCAAAGTGCTGGGATTACAGGCCTGCGCCATTGCACCCGGCCATAGAACAGGTTTTGAAGAGGCAAAGTAACTGAGCATTTACCAAAATTTCCAAAACATTCCACCACTACGGGCACCAACAAAACACAGAATGAAGCTCCTGCACCAAGGCCACAAGCTGGAAGTATAGATGGCATCCTCAGCTCATGACTCCCACAAGGCGGCTCACGAACGAATCAACAATGCCTGAGGATCTGCCACATGTAACATCCTCTCCCAAGGAATGTCCACATCTCAGCCATGAAAATCAAGCTCGGGAACACAAGCCGTCTCACCTGTCTGTTCAGCGTGATGGCACTGGGCTGGCACTTGGTACAGATGCCGTTGGGCCACGGGAGGTGTCCCTCACACCCGGACTTGATCTTGCAGCTGATGTTCTCCAGGGCAACAAACTTTCCCCTGAGGGAGAGCAACTGAGTTAAAGTGACAGTGGTGAAGGCAGGCAGAGATGGGAATGGCATGTGAGCCAGCTTCCTCACACTTCCTGGCAGCGTTCCCAGGGGCTGAGCGTGCAGGGGAACAAACCACCACCACTCTAGTGCAAGTTCCCTAAGCCCAGCTTCTCTTGCACCTGGACACACAGCTCTCTTCCAGTAGAAATGCAGGTTTTATTCTCAGATCTACTCTAACATCCATGAGGTTTTAAATAACACGGCCATGTAGCTGACAATCTAACCTGTGCTACTCACAGGCAGCTCCATCAACTTATCAGCAGCTGGGATATGACCAGCCCAGTATTTACACATCTGTAAAAAACGTCTGACTCAAGAAAAACACTATGGGGCTGGGGTTATGGTGCAGTGGTAGCGTGCTTGCCTAGCACACATAAGGCACTGGGTTCGATCCTCAGCACCACATAAAAATAAAATAAAGATATTTATTCTGTCACCTACAACTAAAAAATAAACATTTAAAAAAAAAAAGAAAAACACTATTAGGGTCAACACAGTGATGTTTTCACTTTGCATTTAGCTGGGTAGTGGGGAAAAAACTACTTTTAGGAGTTGTCAGTGAGAAGTCCTAGAATCTGCCCTGAACTTGGAGTAAATCCGTGTGAAGACTATCTTCCCATTCACAAAATGGTCTAAAAATACTTTTCCTTCCCCCACCCCGCCCACCACATCATTAAAGAGATGTAACTGACAAAAAGTGCTGGGCACAGAGGCGCATGCCTGTAATCCCAGCACTTTGGGAGGCTGAGACAGGAGGATCACGAGTTCAAAGCCAGCCTCAGCAATGGCGAGGAGCTAAGCAACTCAGTGAGACCCTGATTCTACATAAAACACAAAATAGGGCTGGGGATGTGGCTCAGTGGTCAAGTGCCCCTGAGTTCAATCCCCAGTACCAAAAAAAAAAAACGGGGGGTGGGGGCTGGGGCTCAGTGGTAGAGCACTTGCTTCGCATGCGTGAGTCACTGGGTTCAATCCTCAGCACCACATAAAAATAAATATATAGAATAAAGATATTGCTTCCATCTACAACTAAAAAAATATTAAAAAAAAAAAAAAAGACAAAAAGTTATACCTGTATTTAAAGTGTAGAGACCAATCCCTGCCCAAAGCACAGAGAAGGAGACTGGCAACGCTACAGCCCCCACTTACCAATGCATGGCTCACCAGCCGCTTCTATCTGGAGACAACAGCTAGGACTGGGAAGACTATCACCAAGGTCCCTGCAGGCCTGGTTATACCAGAGGTATCCCAGCTAGCCTACTGCTCTTGATTCCTCTTTCACTCTTCCTATGATCTAATACCTCTACACTCTCATCTCCTACCTGATAAACCCCACATCCTACACCACCCCTTTGTCCACCACTAGAGACTGTAGACCCGTATGCAAATCTACTATTTACAGTGTGGATACTAATCAAACACATCATTTCTATTTATTGCAACAGAACTATCTGAATTGTCTAATTGTCTAAAAAGGAATTATTTGGTTTAAGGCTGCATATTGTTTGCATTGGATGCTGTAAATATTGATCTTTCCCTTAAAAATGAGGTACTGGTAGCAGGGACACTACAAGGTTATAGAGTAGAAACTGTAACACCTCAGATCCGCACTGCTAGAGAGGGAGACAACAACATGAAAAAACAAGGGAAGAAAGTGCCCCAAACCAACCAAGATGCTACAGCACTAGAATCCACGGACAGCACAGTAGATGAAATGTCAGAGGAAGAGCTCAGAACGTACGTGACTAAATCATCTGTGAGGCACAGAACAATATGAGAGGGCAAATACAGGCAACAATCGATCACTCCAACAGAGATAAAAGAGCAAATACAAGTAGCAAAAGATTACTTTAAGAAAGAGAGAGAGACTCTGGGAAAAAAATAAAAACAAAAACAAATCTTCAAAATGAAGAAAACAATAAACCAAATAAAAAATTCAATGGAAAATATCACCAAAAGACTAGATCACTTGGATGACAGAACCTCAGACAATAAAGACAAAATATGTAATCTTGAAAATAGAGAGGAAGGCACAGAGATACAAACCAAAGGAACACACAATCTCTTCAATGAAATAACACCAGAAAATTTCCCAAACTCAAGAATGAATTTGGGGGCTGGGATTGTAGCTCAGCGGTAGAGCGCTTGCCTCGCATGCGTGAGGCCCTGGGTTCGATCCTCAGCACCACATACAAACCAATAAAATAAAGACATTGTGTCCATCTACAACTAAAAAAAAAAAAATTATATATAAAAAAAAAAAGAATGAATTGGAAAATCAAATACAAGAGGCTCACGGGACACCAAATGTACAAAACTATGACAGATCCACACCAAGGCACATTATAATGAAAATGCCTAGCATACAGAGTAAGGATAGAATTTTAAAAGCCACAAGAGAGGGGCTGAGGTTGTGGCTCAGTGGGGGAGGACTTGCCTAGCATGTGTGAGGCCCTGAGTTCTATCCTCAACACCACATATAAATACATGAAATAAAGGTCAATCTACGGGGCTGGGATTATGGCGCAGTGATAGCGTGCTTGCCTAGCGCACATAAGGCACTGGGTTCAATCCTCAGCACCACATAAAAATAAAATAAAGATATTCTGTCACCTACAACTAAAAAATAAACATTAAAAAAAAGGTCAATCTACAACTAAAAAAGTATTAAAAAAAAAAAAGCAACAAGAGAAAAGTTTCAGATTACATACAAGGGGAAACAAATTCGAATCTCGGATCTCAGCAGATTTTTCTGAGACCCTCAAAGTAGGAGGTCCTGGAACAACATATACCAAGCTGTGAAAGACAATGGACACCAACTAAGAATCTTATATCCAGCAAAATTAAGCTTTAGCCTTAATGATGAAATAAAAACTTTCCACGATAAACAAAAGTTAAAAGAATTTACAATGAGAAAGCCAGCAAGCACTACAGAACACTCTTGGCACAATATTCCAGAAGAAGGGAATGAAACACAACAATGAGGGGCTGGGTTGTGGCTCAGGGGTACAGCACTTGCCTAGGATGCGTGAGGCACTGAGTTCGATCCTCAGCACCACATAAAAATAAACAAATACGGGGCTGGGATTGTAGCTCAGCGGTAGAGCACTTGCCTTGCATGCGGGAGGCCCTGGGTTCGATCCTCAGCACCACGTATAAATAAATAAATAAAACAAATGTCTATAAAAAAAATTAAAAAAAAAAAAAAAGACTGATTGTAAAATTTAAAAATAAATAAATAAAAAATAAACAAATACAATAAAGGCATTCTGTCCACACACAACTACAGAAAAATTTTACAAAGAAAAACAATTAAATTCAGTAAAGAGCAACTACACTAAAGGAAAACCCAGTCAAAGGAGAAGCCAAATCAAGATAAAACCCAAAAATAAAACAAAATGACCAGGAATACAAGCCATATTTCAACAATAACCCTGAATGTTAATGGACTAAACTCATCAATTAAAAGACATAGATTGGTAGATTGGATTTAAAAAAATGACCCAACAATATGCTGCCTTCAAGACACTCATCTGACAGGAAAAGATATCCTCAGACTTAAGGCGAAAGGATGGGGAAAAACGCATCACTCACATGGACTGTGTAAAGAAGCAGGGGTTTCCATCCTCACATCAGATAAAGTGGACTTCAAACCAAAGTTAGTGAAAAGGGATAAAGAAAAACATTTCATAACACTCAAGTGCATCATATATCAACAAGACATAACAATCACAAATATATATGCCCCAAAATACAGGACATTTATGTATATCAAACAAACCCTTATCAACTTCAAGAACCAAACAGATCCCAACACAATAATACTGGATGACTTGGGCTGGGGTCGTGGCTCAGTGGTAGAGCGCTTGCCTCGCATGTATGAGGCACTGGGTTCGATTCTCAGCACCACGTATAAATAAATAAATAAAATAAGATCCATCAACAACTAATAAAAAATATTAAAAAAAAAAATACTGGATGACTTTAACATACCTCTCTCACCACTGGACAGATCTTCCATACAAAAACTAAACAAAGAAACTACAGAACTATATAAAACAATCAATAATTTAGATTTAACAGACATATACACAATATACTATCCATCAACAAGTGAATACGCTTTTTTTCAATAGCACATGGACCCTTCTCCAAAATAGAACATCTGTTAAGCCACAAAGGAAGTCTCAGCAAATACAAAAAAACATAGAGACACTACTCTGCATTCTGTCTGACCATAATGGAATAAAATTAGAAATCAATGATAAATAAAAAAAATAGAAGCTACTCTAACACCTGGAGGCTAAATAATATGCCATTGAATGATGCACGGATAACAGAAGACATCAGGGAGGAGTTTAAAAAATTCTTTGAGGTAAATGAGAACTATGATACAACATATGAAAATCTCTAGGACACTATGAAGACAGAGCTAAGAGGAAAGTTCATTGCATTAAGCCCATTCATTAAAAGAAGAAAAAGTCAACAAATAAAGGACCTGACATTACATCTCAAAGCCCTAGAAAAAGAGGAACAAACCAACTCCAAAAGTAGAAGAAGACAGGAAATAATTAAACTCAGGGCTGAAATCAATAAAATTGAAACAAAAGAAACAATACAAAAACTTGACAAAAAGCTGGTTCTTTGAAAAGATAAATGAACAAATGAATAAATAAATAAAATTGATAAGTCCTTAGCCACTCTAACAAAAAAGAGAGAGAAAACTCAAATTACTACAATTTGTGATGAAAAATGAAGTATCGCAACAGACACTATTGAAATACAGAAGATAATTAGAAACTATTTTGAAAATTTATACTGCCGGGCGCAGTGGCACACGCCTGTAATCCCAGCACTTTGGGAGGCTGAGACAGGAGAATCGTGAGTTCAAAGCCAGTCTCAGCAACTGGATTCAACCTTAGCACCTTGCCGTTGCTGAGGCTGACTTTGAACTCATGATTCTCCTGTCTCAGCTTCCCAAAGTGCTGGGATTACAGGCATGCGCCACCGTGCCTGGGTCTAGAACCACCATTTGACCTAGCTATCCCACTCCTTGGTCTATACCCAAAGGACCTGAAAACAACATACTACAGTGACATAGCCACATCAATGTTTATGGCAGCACAATTCACAACAACCAGACTGTGGAACCAATCTAGATGCCTTTCAATAGATGAAAGGATAAAAAAAACTGTGGTATATATACTCAATGGAATATTACTCGGCAATAAAAGAGAATAAAAATTATGGCATTTGCAGGTAAATGGATGGAGTTAGAGAAAATCATGCTAAGTGAAGTAAGCCAATCCCCAAAACCCAAAAGCCAAATGTTTTCTCTGATAAGTGGATGCTGATCCATAATGGGGGGTGGGGGGAGCATGGAACAAGTAGAGGAACTTTGGATTGGCCAAAGGGAGGGGAGGGGAGGGAGCATGGGGATAGGAAAGATGGTGGAATGAGATAGTCATCATTACCCTAGGTACATGTATGACTGCATGAATGGTGTGACCCTACTTTGTATACAACCAGACATATGAAAAATTGTGGTCCATTTGTGTACAATGAATCAGACAGCATTCTGTTGTCTGTATAACTGATTAAACAAATAAATTTTTTAAAAGTGCAAAAAAAATAAAATCAAGTGTACAGTGTGATGCTTTCTTTTGCAAAAAATAAAATAAAATAAAATTATTTTCAGTTTCTTTTGTTGTGTATATGGTACTGAGTTCTGAACCCAGTGGCAGGGCACTTTCTCAATGAGCTACATCCCCAGATTTTTTTTTTTATGTTTTATTTTGAGATAGGGCTTCCCAAAGTTGGCCAGGCTGGCCTTCAGCCTCAGCCTCCTGAGTTGCTGGGATTGCAGGTGTGCTACCACACCCAATCAGTGTTCACAATTTCTTTTTTTTTTTGGTACCAGGTATTGAACTCAGGGGCACTCTGACCACTGAGCCACATCCCAGCCCTATTTTGTATTTTACGTAGAGACAGGGTCTCACTGAGTTGCTTAGCACCTCGCTATTGCTGAGGTTGGCTTTGAACTTGTGATTCTCTTGTCTCAGCCTCCCAAAGTGCTGCAATTACAGACTGCACCACCTCACCTGGCTTCAGTGTTCACAATTTCTGAAATACTCCCACCCTGTGCAATTGCTAGGTAACACAGGCACTGCCCACTCACTTACCACTCTCCTACCACAACCCAAGAGCACACCTGAAGTCTTAGCAGCTGAGCAGCATCATGGGCGTGCTCAAAGAGGCTGCGCTCCTTGACCCAAAAGGACAGAGGCTGAGCAGCTCCACTCACCACGGTAAATCTCCACCCAGACCCTAGTAGAAGGAGCCCCATAACTTTCCCACTGACAGGCAAAGTGTGTTTGTGGTGGATTTTATCTCCTGGCCTAACACTTTTAAAAAGTCATTTTAGGATGTCAGCAGGTTGTCAGAGAAAAGCTACAATCAGGCAAATGGAATATTCTTCACAAAATGTTGCTGACTTGAGGTTCAGCCTCCATGCCCTCTTGTCACACTGACAGGAATGACAAAACTATCCTTGCAGTCCGCTGCACCCTGCTGTGGCGTACAGAGGTATGCACAGAGGGAGCTGCACAAATGAGCACTTGACTTGGGTTAGAAGAAATCTAAATGTTGCTAGGCGCAGTGGCACATGCCTGTAATCCCAGCACTTAGGGAGGCTGAGACAGGAGGATCACGAGTTCAAAGCCAGCCTCAGTAATGGCGAGGTGCTAAGCAACTCAGTGAGACCCTGTCTCTACATAAAACACAAAATAGGGCTGGGGGTGTGGCTCAGTGATTGAGTGCCCCTGAGTTCAATCCCCAGTACCAAAAAAAAAAAAAAATCAAAATGTTCTCACCCCTTTCTGGCCACTGCTGCTGCTCAAACTCAGGAGACAAGAAAAGGCTGCCCACGCTGCCCACCTGCCCGCCTGGCCAAGCCTGTGGACCACAACTGCTGTAGCATCAGAATACAGCCCCCAGACAACCTCAAGCTTCAGTCTCTACTGTAGCTCTGAAAGCAAAGCTGAAAGAGGGACAGGACCCTGGGAAAAGGCTGATGGGCTGATGTGGATGAGCTGAGAATATCACAGGATGGTCATCTCTCTCTGAAAAAGCAGAGGATGACTCAGACTCACAGGCAAAACAGGCCACCACTACTACACAGCCGACCCCCCAGGGTGCTGTGCACATGGCACGGTCAGTGGCAAGATCCACCACCAGCCAGGGGTCTGCCCCACACTCTGGGAACAGTGCACATGTAGAAGGGTGTCAGGCTCTTCGTGCCCATTTCCAGAATCAGCAAAATTCAACAACCCCATGGCTTGTGCCCTGTCCTGATCCTCACGTCCTCACTCCCAGGACCAGTGGCTGTGAGCAACAACTTGGAGAGACACAGAAAAGAATGTGTGTGCCCAGCGCCAGGGTGGTGCTTACTTGTCAGCCCCTCCTGTCAGCTTCCGAATGTAGGCATGGAAGGACATGTGCTTCACTGGGGGCTCCAGGTGGTTCAGGTAGTCCTCGTCAAACGGCTGCCGAAACATGAGAAGCAAGCAGTCACACTCCTGGCAGGGTAAGGGAGGCAAGGGCCCACTGCACATGGGGGAACAAGGCGCGGCAAGGCCTCGGCGGTCAGGGTCCACATTGAGCAGGGAGGGGGGTGAGAGCTGTTCTAGGTCAGAACCAAGTTTTTCTGTGTGCTAGTTATCTTTTCAAGATTAAAAGGAACTTGTAGGGGTGGGAATATAGCCCAGAGGTGGAGCACTTGCCTAGCATGCCTAAGGACTGGGTTTAATCTCCAGCACCACAAAATTTAAAGATAAAATAAAATGAACCTTCACTAAAACACTAATACACCAGGCATGGCAGTGTCAGCCTGTACTTCCAGCAACTCAGGAGGCTGAAGCAGGAGAATCACAAGTTCAAGACCAGCATGGACAACTCTCAGAGAGACCCTGACCCAAAAATAAAGGGGTCAGGGTTGTAGCCCAGTGGTACAGTGTAATTTGTAAAAATAATTAAAAATAAAACATAAGCTGGGCACGGTGGCGCATGTCTGTAATCTCAGCACTTTGGGAGGCTGAGACAGGAGGATCGCGAGTTCAAAGCCAGCCTCAGCAATGGCGAGGCACTAAGCAACTCAGTGAGACCCTGCCTCTACATAAAACACAAAATAGGATGTGGTCAGTGGTTGAGTGAGTACCCCTGAGTTCAATCCCTGGTAGCAAAAAATAAAAAAATAAAAAATAATAAAAAATAAAACACAAAATGCTTTTAAGCCAAATAAATTTTAGGAGAATCTTGCAAAATGAAAAGCCATAAGGGGGCTGGAGATACAGTTCAGTGGTAGAATGCCAAACTATATGCCAAAGGAACAAGAAGATAGCCATGAGATGACGCCAGAGGGGCTTCAGGCTGGCCTTGCTGCTGTGAGTGCAGTGTCACTGACATTACCAGTCAGCATTACTCTGGTAACTCTCAATCTTACTAGGACACAACAGGGAGGCATGAGACTCAGGGCATGGTAAATCAAAACAACAACGAGCACAAACTGACAGCCAGCTCTGTGTCAGATTTTAAAAAGATTGTTCAGGAGCTCCTGTACCTACTGCCCCTTCATCACAGCAACACAAATGCGCTGGCTGTTCATAATCCCCCCTGAAGGTCACTCCCATAAATACAAGTTCAGCCTCTTTGTGCTGCCTGCCAAGTGGGCACAGCAGGCCCAGGACAGTACCAGATACGTCCTTTTAACCACAACATTCAAGTCCAAGGACTCAAACTGCTTGGACAGTACTGTCGTCAGTGGTCATCTGGCAACTCTCTCTGCACACTCACCTCCAGTGGGACACAGTGCACACACTTCCCCAGGGGGCCGTGGCGGCATCTGAGGAGAGGAGAGGCAGGAGAAAAGCACATCAGTGTGCAGGATACTTCCCCCCAAGATTCTTCACATCCAAAATAGGTGCCACACTTCAATGAAATGTTGCCCCCCCCAGGAGGAATCACTATAGGTAATTCCTAAATTCATGTTTTAATTCTAAACCATAAATACTTTTAATACTTTACTATTTATTTTTATGTACTATTAGAAAAAACTGACCAGCACGTCACATCTGTGATTTCATGGATATCAACCACTTACAATAGCTCTAAGCAAGAACGAAAGTAAAGCTCTGCATGCAGGAGGCCCTGGATTCAATCCCCAGGACACATGTGTGTGCACGCGCACGCACACACACATACACACACGAAAGGATTTAAAGTCAACTTAAACAAATCAAAATGTTAATAAGAAAAAAAATAGTACTATACAGATATGGCAAAAACCCTTAAAAAGTGGTGCATTAACCCAAGTTGGTAAAACACCCACTTCACGCACATTTGGAAAAACAAAAGATGTGAGGCTCCAGGGTTCTGGACATTTTCAGGCACAGAGACCTCAGAAGCTCAACATGTGCAATACAACGCAGAGATGTGCTTGTTTAGGAGGCAGTGGTGAGGTGGCTGGGATAGTCAAACTGCCCCATGGGGGCACAGCCAGATTCCACTTAAAGGGGTCAGGATTCTTTGATGCATATGAGCTCTGCATCTCAGACACAGAAGGCTTCTTTGTCTCCCAACAGCATGTTCTTACTAATGACACATCAGAATTAACATACTCCATGCACATACGCTAAAAGATCTTGAACAAAGCCACAAGGGCCCAGATCCTGAGGGAGTAAGCGCTGGACTCTGGGAGGAACCCAGAAGGAGCGTGCTGGCCAGGCTGTGGGCACCAGCACCTCCAGGCCAACTGCCACTGAGCAGCACTGGTGGCTCTCTCACGTAAGACACAGGAGCTGCTAAACCAACATCTGGACTCCCAACACCTCAGCGTCAGCACTCCACCGCATTACAGGGTAACACATTTAAAGACTTCACTGAAGAGACAACCAACCTTCACTCATCACTGAGTGTAGGCTTAGGTATTTATAAATGGTCTCTTCTAAAATAATCACAAAAATTCTACAGCAATGCACACACCCATCAGCATTTTACATAATCTTGGGAAAACACACATTCACAGAGCAGCACCCTCCGCAGTGGAGAACTCTCCCACGGCGGGAAAACACCACAGGCACACGCCAAGGCCATGGCTGTCCCTAACAGACACTCTGCCCTCCATCACTTCAGCTGTTCACACCTCTGCTGCAGGGGGGTCACATGATCGCAGGGGACATCAGGTAGACACTGTGTCAGCCCCCAACTGCCCCTGGGCAACTCTCAAATCTCTCAGTGTTCAAACACTTTAAAACATCTTACAGCCAGGCACAGTGGCGCACATCTGTAATCCCTGCAGCTCTGGAGGCTCAGGCAGAAGGATTTTGAGTTCAAAGCCAGCCTCAGCAAAAAGTAAAACACTGGGCTGGGGTTGTGGCTCAGTGGTAGAGTTCTTGCGTAGCATGCGTGAGGCACTGGGTTTGATTCTCAGCATCACATATAAATAAATGAAAAAAATAAAGGTCCATCAACAACTAAAAAAAAAATCTTAAAAAATAAATAAATAAAATAAAGATATTGTGTCCATCTACAACTAAAAAATAAATTATAAAAAAAGTGAGGCACTAGGCAAATCGGCGTGACCCTGTCTCTAAATGAAATACAAAATAGGGCTGGGGATGTGGCTCAGTGACCAAGCACCCTGAGTGCAATCCCCAGTATTCCCCTGCAAAAAAAAATTTTACACGGAACATATTCTGAGGTTTCAACTGATGAAAAGCTAAAAATATGAAGTGAAATTTAATCTGAAAATACATGGTCAAACTCAAAACCCCCCTGCCTTTACCACCCACACAGGACATGTTCCCAACATTTCCTGTAATGCCGCAGCCAGACCAGGGGCCAGGGGGCACCCACAGAGCACTTACAGCTGCGGGTCTCGGCTTCGGTAGATCTTCCCATCCTGCCTGCTGAGGTACTGGTCGATCTCATCCTCCACCACGCTGGGGGCTCCAAAGGCTTTTAGCCCTGGTGGACTTGACGTCTCCATTTCAGATGAGGGTCCAGCAAGGCTCGAGGGAAACAGGAACAATAAATCGCCATGCCTGTTCAAAAGACAAAAAAGTGGAAGCGGTTTTGTGCACCACCTGGGCTGCACACGTCACCCTGTATATGCAAACTCTGACATCTTCAAAAGGCAAATGCCACTGTCCTGAACTCCTATATCACAAGGTTTCCATCAGTAAGAGACCAGGTTTTTGGTTTTTTTTTTGATACTGGGGATTGAACCCAGGAGCACTCAACCACTGAGCTACCTCCCCAGCCCTTTTTATATTTTATTTAGAGACAGCGTCTCACTAAATTGCTCAGAGCCTCACTAAATTGCTCAGGCTGGCTCTGAACTCACGATCCTCCAACCTCAGCCTCCCAAGCCACTGGGGTTACAGGCATGTGCCACCGTGCCCACTGTGAATTCTCTCTTCATGTTTCTGGTCATCATAAAGATCAGCAGCAGGAGCCGGGCGCGGTGGCTCAAGCCTGTAATCCCAGCACTCAGGGAGGCTGAGACAGGAGAATCACGAGTTCAAAGCCAGCCTCAGCAATGGCGAGGTGCTAAGCAACTCAGTGAGACCCTGTCTCTATATAAAACACAAAATAGGGCTGGGGATGTGGCTCAGTGGTCGAGTGCCCCTGAGTTCAATCCCTGGTACAAAAAAAAAAAAAAATCAGCAGCAGGACCTCTGTAATATAATTTCACCCACCACCTTTTGTAGAAGCGATGATATATATACATACACCTGCATGACTTCACACACAAGAATGGAGTCAACACTGTGGTCATCCGGGCCTGAGGCAGCTCCTCCTGTTTGTTCCGTGCAGCCCCCACCTCCCCTTTCACCCTCAGCCCTCCGTGCAGAAGCCCACGCACACTGTCTACCCAACTCAACATGCACGTAGGCCTGGTGGAAAGGTCACTGCTTTACCAGAGGGCACCACATTCACATCTTGTTCTTTTGACCCGACACCCCTCATAAAAGCTGCTCCTGTCTGATCATGACTTCAGATGGCTTCTTCTTTTTTTTTTAATATATATTTGTAGTTGTAGATGGACACAATCTGATGGCTTCTTAATGTTCCCTATAACAAGAGGGACACTTCTGGCCCCCACAGCACCCAGATATCCACCAACATATGCCATGTGCCACCCCTCCCACAGGGGAGGCTCCCAGAAGCAGCAGCCCGTTCAAGTCTGCTCCCAGGGCTGCTGCCACAGCCTCAATTCCAGCAGCACGGACGGTGGACTGTCATTCTGTGTGTAAAGGTCAGAGGCACACAGTGACCCGTGGAAGCTGAATGGAGGGAGCATTTCCATTCACAAGCTGTTCATAGCAGAACTGTAGACCACATGGACCAGGGTGCCACACAGCACTGAAACAGGGCCACTCCTGAAGAACGGCTGGAGTGGACCATTTGGGGAGCCCTGAACCATCCCAAGGAGATGTACCCACAGGAAAGACGACTGACAGGACGGCCAACCACAGCTTTAAGAGCAACCTGAATAAGCCAGCCTCGGCAATGGCGAGGCGCTAAAGCAACTCAGTGAGACCCTGTCTCTACATAAAACACAAAATAGGGCTGGGGACCTGGCTCAGGGGTCGAGTGCCCGAGTTCAATCCCTGGTACCAAAAAAAAAAAAAAAAAAAAAAGAGCAACCTGAATAAAGAGTGATGGCCAGGGGGCTGGGGCCGTAGCTCAGTGGTGGAGCGCTTGCCTGGCATGTGTGAGGCACTGGGTTCAATCCTCAGCACCACACATAAATAAATAAATAAAATAAAGATATGTCCATCTACAACTAAAAAAAAAAAAAAGTGGTGGGCAAGACAGCAAACCACAGGGACACCTACATTGCAAGACACGAAGCTGCAGCCCTTCCACAGAGCTGCTCTAGCTGTCTTCTTGCTCCAAAACTCAAAGGTGAAAAAATTGCCAAATTGTAATCAGAGACTTCTGTTTCTAACAATGTATTAAATAGTCCTAAAGAGCCTCCAGCTACAAAATCTTGGCCCAGACTTGAGATAAAAAAAAATTTTGGGGGGGGGGGGGTGGTACCAGGGATTGAACTCAGGGACACTGGACCACTGAGCCACATCCCCAGCCTGATTTTGTGTTTTATGTAGAGACAGGGTCTCAGTGAGTTGCTTAGCACCTCGCCATTGCTGAGCCTGGCTTTGAACTCGCGATCCTCCTATCTCAGCCTCCCAAAGTGCCGGGATTACAAGTGTACACCACCGCACCCAGCTTTGAGATAAATTCTAACAAATACACCCAAAAACATTTACTGAGCTCTAAAGAAAGTAAAGGAAATCCCCAGGGGTCCAAAATCCAGCAGTACAGCCAACAAAACCAGGAGACACAGTTCAGAGCTGCTGTGGGGCCAAGGCTGTGATAAGGAACTCAGGGTTTTAGGCTTTCAGTTGTTCAGTGAACAGTAAGAGACAAGGCCCTGAGCCTCCCTGCCTCAAGTGGGCTGCTGAGCCTGAAAATCCCATGTGAAATCAGAAGGCCTCTGAACACTTAGGGAAAGCCACCGGCTGGAAACAGAAACCAAAAGGAAATCTTCCCTGCCTCCATTCACACAGTATGGAAAAGGCCAACCTCCAAGGTTCTGAGCAGGGCCCAGTGGTGGTGGGCCATGCATCCTGGGAGAAACCGAGGCCAAAATCCAACGAATGGCAAGAGTTGGGAGGAGTCCTGGCTCCACAGCCACCCTTGTGCCCACAGAAATAAACGTGAGCCTCCTCTGTACAAGAGCCATTAAACCCTTAGGATTCACCAAGATGAAGTTTGGTCAAACATAACCTCTAAAAACTAGAAGATCCCACAGAGGGCTGGGTTGTGGCTCAGTAGTAGAGCACTTGCCTAGCACGTGTGAGGCACTGGGTTAGATCCTCAGCACCACATAAAAATAAATAAAATAAATGTATTGTGTCCGTCTACAACTAAAAAAAAAAAAACCCACAGAGACACAAAGGAAACAAGCCACTTCGAATAAGGGTGGGCAGAGACAATAGCACAAAGACTGAGAAAGAGGCCAAGGACTCAGTGCTTGAATCGCAACACAAAGAAGCAAAATGCAAAGAGTAGAACAGAAATCTTTCAAGAAGGAGCTGTGGACAGCGTGGCCTTGAGTGCTCAGCACCAATAGCCCAATAGAAAAGGAAATTAGACTTTGAAACAGAAGTGAAAACAGGCAGGCACGGTGGACTCCACCTACAGTCCCAGCAACTCAGGAGGTCAGCAAGAGGATCGATTAAACCCAGGAGTTTGGGGCCAGCCTGGACAACAAGAACATCCTGGGGTTTTTTGTTGTTTTTTTTTTTGCTTTTTGTTTTCTAATTTATTCATTCATTTTATTTATTTATTGGTACCGGTGATTGAACTCAGGGGCACTCGACCACTGAGCCACATCCCCAGCCCTATTTTGTGTTTGATGTAGAGACAGGGTCTCACTGAGGTGCTTAGCACCTTACCATTGCTGAGGCTGGCTTTGGACTCACGATCCTCCTGCCTCAGCCTCCCTAAGTGCTGGGATTACAGGCGTGCCCCATTGTGCCTGGCTGAAGATCCTGTTTTGTTTTTTAAAAAGGGGTCTGCAGCTGTAGCTCAGTGTTAGAGTGCTAGCCTAGCACATGTAAGGCACTGGGTTCGATCCTCAGCACCACATAAAAATAAATAAAGGTACTGTGTTCAAACTAAAAAACAAAAATTTAAAAAATATATAAATAAAAGGTAAGACCCTGTCTCAAAATAAAAAGTAAAAATGGCTAGGAAAACAGGGCTGGGGCTGTAGCTCACTAGTGGAGCGGTTGTCTTGTGTGCGTGAGGCACTGGGTTCAATCCTCAGCACCACATAAAAATAAACGAACAAAATAAAGATATTGTGTCCAACTATAACTAAAAAAATATTTTTTAAAAAAAGGGCTGGGAGGGGGGCTGGGATTGTAGCTCAGTGGTAGAGCGCTTGCCTCGCATGCGTGAGGCCCTGAGTTCGATCCTCAGCACCACTTACAAATAGTAAATGAATAAAATAAAGATCCATCAACAACTAAAAAAATATTTTTTAAAAAAAGGGCTGAGAATATAACTCAGTGTTAAATACCTCCTATCAAATCAATCCTCATATCAAACAAACAAACAAAGTGAAAAGCAGACACCCTGCGGTCCCAGTGGAAAAGCACAGCGTGGTCTTGCTAAGGGCTGCCCAAGTCCACCAAGCCTCTGCAACCAGTGTCTGGTCAGCACTCCACATCCACAGACAGAGGCCTTCATCAGATAAGTCTTAAGGAAAGAGTAGAAGGGGAAGCTGAAGACCAAGAGATAAAAGCCACACAAAAGATTTTTTAAAAGCAAGGCCAAGCTGGGTGCAGTGGCTCACACCTGTAATCCCAGCACTCTGGGAGGCTGAGACAGGAGAATCACGAGTTCAAAGCCAGCCTCAGCAATGGCGAGGCACTAAGCAACTCAGTGAGACCCTGTCTCTACACAAAACACAAAACAGGGCTGGGGGTGTGCCTCAGTGGTTGAGTGGCTGAGTACCCCTGAGTTCAATCCCTAGTACCAAAAAAAAAAAAAAAAAAGCAAGGCCAAACCATACCACCCAGAGATGGACACTTGGTAACAAAAGGACAGGAAATGCCCAAGAGACACGATTACTGCAGAGGCCAGAGCAGCGGGCCTTTAAGGAGCGGCCCCAAGGTGGCTGGCAGGGCTCTCCATCCTGACCTGCACCTAATGGTGCCACACATGAAGACAGCACACAGCACCCACTGGCCTAGGCTTCAGCACCTACCTAACTTAATAATAAAAAGGGAGGGGCAAGTATGTAGCTCAGTAATAAAACGCTTACCTAGTGTGCATGAGGCCCTGAGTCGAATTCTCAAAACCATGAAAATAACAAAGCCAGGCGCAGTGGCTCAAGCCTGTAATCCCACCACTTAGGGAGGCTGAGGCAGGAGAATCACGAGTTCAAAGCCAGCCTCAGCAACAGGGAGGCACTAAGCAACTCAGTGAGACCCTGTCTCTACATAAAACACAAAATCGGGCTGGGGAGTGGCTCAGTGGTCGAGTGCCCCCGAGTTCAATCCCTGGTACCAAAAAAAAAAAAGCAGCAAGAACAAAAAATATGTACCAGCTAGAAAGAACACCGGTTAGAATCTCTATGCAATCTGAGCAGCAGAAATGGAGCCAGAAGACAGTGGAGGTATATGTATACAGAGCCCCAAGAAACGCCATTAGAAACATGGATGAGGGCTGGGATTGTGGCTCAGCGGTAGAGCGCTTGCCTCGCATGTGTGAGGCCCTGGGTTCGATCCTCAGCACCACATACAAAGCAATAAAATAAAGACATTGTGTCCATCTACAACTAAAAAAAAAAAAAAAAGAAAAAAGAAACATGGATGAGGGGCCTGGGGCTGTAGCTCAGTAGTAGAGCACCTGCCTACCACGTACTGCATCCATCTACAACTAAAAAAATATTAGATAAAAAAAAGAAGGAAAAGAAAGAAACATGGATGAGGTAGACAAACTTCAGATAATGGTCTAGCAGTGACAGAAACCAGTTCTCAGTCCACGTCCATGCTGGTCAACAAGAGTCACAAGGCACCCTCTGTACACACAGAGGCCATCCAAGGACACACTACGAAGGCAGTTCTCCCAGGCAGGAAGAGACTCCACCAGAAACCACCCCAACGATACCAAGGTCTTGGACTTCTAGTCCCTAGAACTTGAAAAAACAAATTTGTTGTTTAAGTAAATAAATATTACAACCATCACTAAAAAGACACTCTAGGATGACTCTGAAAGACCTGCACTCCAGGCACCCTGTAGTCCCACACTGGCAGCACAATACTATGCTCCTCCTGGTTTATCTCAAAAGTGTTTCTGAACTCAGGTGCGGTGGCGCAAGCCTATAATCCCAGCACTTTTGGAGGCTGAAGCAGGAGAATCGTGAGTTCAAAACCAGCCTCAGCAATGGCGAGGCGCTAAGCAACTCAGTGAGACCCTGTCTCTACATAAAATACAAAATAGGGCTGGGGATGTGGCTCAGTGGTCAAGTGCCCCTGAGTTCAATCCTCGGTACCAAAAAAAGGAAAAAAAAAGGGTTTCTGTGTCCACTCTTTCTAGTTTCAGCCATGAGATCAGTTCTTACAGTGCTCAGTGTGGGCAGGTACAATGTGCCCACACAAAGGAAGCACCATTACCCTCAGGGACAAGGATGGAGCAGCCTCATGAGATCCAGCACCTTCCCCAAGGTTCACGGCCAGTGAGTGCAGTTAAAGTCCAAATGGACACAACATTCATGGCAAATGATCCTCAAGATGCAATAATCCAAGGCAAAGTGGCCTGGGCCATTCTGGAAATGGCCACAAACATTAATGAAAGGCGTAATCTAATTATAGGATAGGAAAATAGTGGGTGCTCAATAAATATTTGTGGAAGAATAAATAAACGCTGTAACTACATACTTTCCTAGACATCCTAACTTGTGATCAAATTGCCAGGACAGCCCACTGTTTTCACTGATACCCAGGCACGCAAGCAACCGCAGAGAGGTCAGGCCCAACCTCTCAGCCTACAGCTAGGGACTCCAATGCCCATAACCCGAGCAATGAAGGCCCACCAAGGGCTCTGCTAACAGACATGCTGCAGCCCACATGTGACGTGAGAATCATCAAGCTTGCTCTGTAAAGGGCCAAAGAGCAAATACTTTCAGCTCAAGTCCCACACTCAGTCACAGTACTCGATGCTGCCCCGCGGTGTGAAAACAGCCATGGACAAGGTGGTGTGGCTGCATCCCAATGACACACAGGTAGCGGGTCAGAGGTCTCTGCATGCCGGAAACCCCTGCATGACAGATCAACTCAAAGGACTGGCATGGCCACCACATCACAGTCCTCCGTCCCAGCAAGCAGGCTGGGGAAGTGTGACTCCCACACAGAGCTGCTTCCAAGGTCCTTCCCTCTAGACAGGCAGCTGCATGTGGATAGCGACCCAAGACACCTGCTCCTTGGTGACACACAGCCAGAAAGTGCTCAACCAAACCCGCTCAATAGAGCCCAGAGCAGAGGGTGGTGCCTGTGACTGCAGCTACTCAAGAGACCGAGGCAGGAGGATGGCAAGGTTGAGGCCAGCTTGAACACCTTAGAGGGACCCTATCTCAAAAAAACCCAAAGCAATAACAAACCCACTCAGCAGGCAAGCCCAGGCTGAGTGCTTCACCACTGCAGAGCAACACAATCACCTGTAGTGCCAGCAGTGAGCAGAACCATGACTGAAGTGGTAAGGAGATAGGCGAGATCTGGGCAGCCTCGGGTGGGTCACGAGTGGCGATTCCTCCCGTTCCCTGTGTTCTCCTAGGTGGGCACTTACTTGATTTTTAGCAAGTGGAGGGATTTGCTGGATGATGCTGTTATCTCCCCAGTCTTGTTTCTATTGATGTACACTGAGAAGCCATTGTTTTGGAAGCCAAACTCCTTTGCGACCTATAACAAGCCCCCCAAAAACAGAGATTTAAAATGTTTAAGCATCACTATATATATCATAATCCATCACACACCACTTAAGAGTCTGGCACAGTGGCGCACACCTGTATTGCCAGCAACCTGAGAGGCTGAGGCAGGAGAATTTTAAGTTCAAGGCCAGCCTCAGCAACTCAGTGAGGGTCTGTCTCAAAACAGAAAATAAAAAGGGCTGGAAGGGGCTGGGGTTATGGCGCAGTGGTAGCGTGCTCACCTAGCACGCGGAAGGCACTGGGTTCGATCCTCAGCACCACATAAAAATAAAATAAAGCTATTAAAAAAAAAAAGGGCTGGAAGTATGGCTAGGTGGTAAAGCACCCCTAGGTTCAATGCCCAGCACCACCCACCCGCCCCCCAAAAAAAAGGAAAAGAAAAAAATTTTGAGGCAAGCAAGAGTCACAGCCATGTGTGAAGAGATCAATTTCTACTTCTGAATCAATTATAAAAACTCAATTCCAATTGTGAAACCAAACTAGAGAGAGAAAATAAGAGTGCAAAATACTGCAAATTCAGTAAGAAATGTCCACTAAACCAGGCATTTTGTGAGATACTGAGAACACTGAATCATTCGCTCAATAAATATGAAATAGTCCTACTTCCTGGGCTTTGGAGTTCCAGATGCTGAGAACACAACACTGAATTTATTTTTTTTATTTTTTATTTTTTTAAATATTTATTTTTTAGTTGTAGATGGACAGGATATCTTTATTTTATTTTTTATGTGGTGCTGAGGATCGAACCCAGTGCCTCCCGCGTGCTAGGCGAGCACGCTACCACTGCGCCACAATCCCAGCCCCGCAACACTGAATTTAAACAGACAAGGTCCCTGCCAAGGATCTTGGCATCAGAGGGGCAGACTCAGATAAGTGGTGATGCAAAAGGAATAGAAAGGCACCTTTCTAGAGGCGACATGGAACTACATAATCTGAAGATGTGATTTGAAAGAAAACCAAACAAAAACTGAGGCAGCCACAGGACAGTCACAAATGACCATCAGGAGAAGAGTGAGGATAAAGCAGGAGAAGCCTAAGAGAGAGTGGTCACCAGGCGCGTGATGCACGTGGGGACGTGGCTCACTGGTAAGCACCTCTGGGCTAAATCCCCAGCCACAATGAGAGAGAGAGAGAGAGAGAGAGAGAGAGAGAATGGCTAAAACCCAGAGTTAAAAACATCAACAACAAATCCAGGAAGTTCAGGAAACCAAAGTAGGATAAATACAAAGAAAATCACAGCTGGCCATGTCAAAGACAAACCAGTGACAACCACACACCAGAGGAGACCAGAGAATGATGGAGCGACATCTTCAAATGTTGAACTTGAGAAACAGAAGCCTGGTGACTCAGAATTCTCCATCTGGTGAAAACAGCCCTCAAAGGTAAAATGGATACACTTTCAGGTAAACAAAACCTGAGGTGCCACCAGCAGGTCCAGATAGATCAGGCTAAGGAGAAACCCCAGACAGAAACAGGCCTAAAGAGTACACCACAAAAACAAGACAGGGATTGTGAAGAAACTCAGAACTACACACACGGAACTATCACATTAAGTAAAATGATATGTGACTGGTTAAAAAAAATAGTCGTAGCCGGGCACAGTGGCACAAGCCTGTAATCCCAGCACTTAGGGAGGCTGAGACAGGAGAATCGTGAGTTCAAAGCCAACCTCAGCAATGGTGAGGCGCTAAGCAACTCAGTGACCCTGTCTGTTTATGTAGAGACCCTGTCTCTACATAAAAGACAAAATAGGAGGAGCTGGGCGCGGTGGCTCAAGCCTGTAATCCCAGCACTCAGGGAGGCTGAGACAGGAGAATCGCGAGTTCAAAGCCAGCCTCAGCAATGGCGAGGCGCTAAGCAACTCAGTGAGACCCTGTCTCTACATAAAATACAAAAATAGGGCTGGGGATGTGGCTCAGTGGTAGAGTGCCCCTGAGTTCAATCCCCGGTACCAAAAAAAAATAAAATAAAATAAAAATAAAATAAAAGACAAAATAGGAGGGAGGATGTGACAGTGGTCAAGTACCACGGAGTTCAATCCTTAGTACCAAAAAATAAAGAAGAAAGGAAGGAAAGGAAGGAGAAAGAAAGAAGAAAGGGAGGGAGGGAAAGAAAAGAAGAAAAAAAAAAAAAAAGAAAAGAGAGAGAAAGAAGAGAGAGAGGGAGGGAGAAAGAAAGAGAAAGAGAGAAAGAGGGAAGGAAGGAAGGGAGGGAAGGAGGGAGGGAGGAAGGAAGAAAGGAAGGAAGGAGGAATTAGGGCTGGGGCTGTAGCTCAGTGGTACAACGCTTGCCTAGCATGTGTGAGGCACTGGGTTCAATCCTCAGCACCACATATAAATAATAATTGAATAAAATAAAGATCCATCAACAACTAAAAAAATATTAAAAAAAAAAGAAAGATGGAATTATTGGTATAAACAATTAGGAAGGCATGGTGGCGAGTAACTATAATCCCAGCTACTCGGGAGGCTGAGACAGGAGGATCTCAAGTTTGAGGCTAGCCTGGGCAACTTGGCAAGATCCTATCTCAAAATAAAAAATAAAAAAGGGCTGGAGGTGTACCTCAATGGTGGAGCGCTTACTCGTCATGCATGAGAACCTGGGTTTGATCCCCAGTACCACACACACACAAAGGATTAACTATATAGCACTGAAGAGCCCTCTTGCTTTAATATACATTAGGTTTTTGAGTGTTTGGTTTTTGGTGGTTGTGCTAGGGATTGAACTTAGGATCTCAAACATGCTGTGGATGTGCTGCACCACTGAATTAATCCCCTAGTGCTACATTAGATTATTAAGCAATAACATAAATTAGTTTTGCTTATGAAATTTTTGCTCATGAAAAAAGAAAATATGCATTTTTAAAAAATCATTATAAAGGTAAAACCTGCTTGCAAGAAGTTGAAACACAGAAACATATTAAATAGGGGTTAGCAGGGGCTAGGATTGTGGCTCAGTGGTAGAGCGCTTGCCTCGCATGCGTGAGGCACTGGGTTCGATCCTCAGCACCACATAAAAATAAATCAGTAAAGATATTGTGTCCACCTACAAGTAAAAAATATTTAAAAAAAAAAATAAATAAATAAATAAATAAATAAATAAATAGGGGTTAGCAAACTTTTTCTGAAACAAACCACAGTATCTCTTGCTTTTCACAGGCCACACAGTCCCTACACAACACTCAGCTCTGCCCTTGTAGTTCAAAAGCAGCCACCAGGGGCTGAGGTTGTGGCTCAGCGGTACAGCGCTGGCCTAGCATGTGTGAGACACTGGGTTTGATTCTCAGCACCATACATAAATAAAAAATAAAGGTTCTGGGCTGGGGCTGTAGCTTAGTGGCAGAGCACTTGCCTAGCATGTGTGAGGCACTGGGCTCGATCCTAAGCACCACATAAAAATAAAACAAATAAAATAAAGATATGCTATCCATCTTCAACTACAAAAAATTTTAAAAAATAAAAATAAAAAAATAAAGGTTCATCAACAACTACTAAAAAATAAAAAAAATAAAGCAACCACCATAGTTTGATAACCTCTGGCATAAAGCAAAAGGCATTCAGTCTACTTGGGGCCTCTGGTCCAGGACTGTCCGCTTTGGGTCTGGCCTGTGCTTCTTTTTGGCAGTACTGATGATTGAATCCAGGACCATGTGCATGCTGGGTAAGCACTCTGCCACTGAGCTTGCCTTTTTTTTTTTTTTTTTTTTTGGGTACTGAGGATTGAAATCAGGGGCACTCCACCACTGAGCCACATCCCCAGCCTTTTTTGTATTTTATTTAGAGACAGGTCTCACTGAGTTCGTTAGCACCTTCCTGTTGCTGAGGCTGGCTCTGGACTCACAATCCTCCATGTCTCAGCTTCCTGAGCTGCTGGAATTACAGGCATGCTGCCACACCAAGCAGGGCCAGCTTTTTTTATTTTGACTTAGGGTCTTGCTAAGTTGCCCAGGCTGGCCTTAAACTTGGGATATTCCTAGGATTGCCATCCTTGTTGGGATCACACCCAGCTCTGTGCTCATACAGAAGTGTGAATGCCTTTAATTTCCCTGAAACAGAATAGAATCATTCTACACATTTTTAACAATTCCTCTTTGAAGGACAACTAAAATTTTCTCCAAATTTTCACTTTCATAAATATTACTCCCGCGACATACTTTGGCTCTTGGTCCTACATTTTAAGCAGTGATCAGTTGTGACCAACATTAGATCCAGCAGTAATTCAGCCAAACTATACCAAGAAAAGCCATCCAAGAGGCAACCTGGGCAGGGCAGTGGCATACTACTGTAATCCCAGCAACTCAGGAGGCTGAGGCATAAGGATCTTAAGTTTGAGGCCAGCGTGAGCAACTTAGCAAGACCCTGTTCAAAAAAAAAAACACAAAAAACAAAAAACCAGCTTGGGAGTGGGAGGAGAGATGAGTAAAAGAAAAAAAAAACAAGCCGGGTGTGGTGGCTCACGCTTGTAATCCCAGAACTTAGGGAGGCTGAGACAGGAGAATCGTGAGTTCAAAGCCAGCTTCAGCAGTGGCGAGGCGCTAAGCAACTCAGTGAGACCCTGTCTCTACATAAAACACAAAATAGGGCTGGGGAGGTGGCTCAGTGGTTGAGTGCCCCTGAGTTCAATCTCCAGTGCCAAAAAAAAGGAAAAGAAGAAGAAAAAGAAAAAACACAGATTGAGGAGCTGAGACAGGAGAATCGCGAGTTCAAAGCCAACCTCAGCAACAGCAAGGTCCTAAGCAACTCAGTGAGACCCTGTCCCTACATAAACACAAAATAGAGCTGGGGATGTGGCTCAGTGGTCGAGTGCCTCAAGTTCAATCCCTAGTGCCAAAAAAAAAACAAAAAAAAACACAGATATGGGCTGAGGTCATGGTTCAGTGGCAGATCACTTGCCTTGCATATGTGAGGCACTGGGATCGATCCTCAGGACCATATAAAAATAAATAAACAAAATAAAGACACTGTGTTTATGTATAACTAAAATATTAAAAAGAAAAAAAAAACACAGATAGGAACAACAGTTCAGGGTGAACAAGACCTTGGACCTTGAACAGTAAATGCTCAGGCTGGAGTTGTGGCTCAGTGGTAGAGCACTTGCCTGGCACGCGTGGGGCACTGGGTTCAATTCTCAGAACTACATACGGATATAAAAAATATATATATAAGGACTGGGGCTGTAGCTCAGTGGTAGAGCGCTTGCCTAGCATGTGTGAAGCCCTGGGTTTGATCCTCAGTACCACATATAAATAATAAATGAATAAAATAAAGATCCATCAACAACTAAATTTTAAAAATATATATATACATATTTTTAAAAAAGAAAGGTAAATGCTGGATGCTTTGGGTGGCAGATTAAGCAGGTAAATGCTCACACCTTTTTCAAAAATGTTGCAGCTGTTTCTCTCTTTGTTGCTGTGATCCGCTTGACCCCATCCGGAGACTGGACACGGATTATCTGTTAGAAATGACACAAGATGGTTACTGCATAGCCTGGTGAGGCTTGATTTATTACTAAAACTCACATCTGCAGTTTTTCAACCTCTGGGTCACTGAAACAAAGCCAAACCCCACATTCCACTCAATACCCAATTCAAATCTTTCTAAGGGAGGAAGCAGAGGAATGAACTTCATTAACACATAGAGAACAGTCTAAGAGAAACCCTTACAGTTTCACCCAAAAAAATACAAGTTCAATATTTAACCTTTATTTATAAAGAGTTACATCTAAGGGGCTGGGGTTGTGGCTCAGTGGTAGAGCGCTCACCTAGTGCGGGTGAGGCACTGGGTTGGATCCTCAGCACCACATACAAATAAATAAATAAAAATAAAGTTGTAATGAAAAAAGTCAACTTAAAAAAAAAAAAAAGAGTTCATCTGAAATCTTTTGTCTCCACAAACTTCCAAAAACACAAAGAAAGATCCACCACGAATTATGTATGACAGGATTCTTTTTTTTGGCGGGGGCGGGGGGATGTAATTCCTTTATTTTTTCTTTCTTTCTTTTCATGTGGTGCTAAGGATCAAACTCAGTGCCTTACACATGTGAGGCAAGCACTCTACTACTGAACTACAACTCCAGCCCCAAATGACTGAATTTTTTTTTTTTGGTACTGAGATTGAACTCAGGGGCACTTGACCACTAAGCCACATCCCCAGCCCTATTTTGTGTTTTATGTAGAGATAGGGTCTCACTGAGTTGCTTAGTGCCTCACCCTTGCTGAGGTTGGCTTCAAACTCGCAATTCTCCTGTCTCAGCCTCCCTAAGTGCTGGAATTACAGGCATGCGCCACTGCACTGGGCATAACTGGATTCTTTACAAAAGATCTCACGATGCTATATCCATAGACATTAATTAGACTGACATATAAGAATTACAGGGCTGGGGGCTGGGGTTATGGTGCAGTGGTAGCGTGCTCACCTAGCAGGCAGGAGGCACTGGGTTCAATCCTCAGCACCACATAAAAATAAAATAAAGATATTGTGTCCACCTACAACTAAAAAATATTAAAAAAAAAAAAAGAATTACAGGGCTGGAATTGTGGCTCAGTGGTAGAGCGCTTGCCTCACATGCGTGATTCACTGGGTTTGATCTTCAGCACCACATAAAAATAAATAAAAAGGTGCTGGGGTTATGGCTCAGTGGTAGCGTACTCACCTAGCATGCATGAGGCACTGGGTTCGATCCTCAGCACCACATAAAAATAAAATAAAGATATTCTGTCCACCTACAACTAAAAAAATGTTAAAAAAATAAATAAATAATTTTGTCCATCTATAACTAAAAGTAATATATTAAAAAAAAAAGAATTACATATACCAGCACTTAGGGAGGCTGAAACTGGAGAATCGCGAGTTCAAAGCCAGCCTCAGCAACAGCGAGGCACTAAGCAACTCAGTGAAACCCTGTCTCTACAGAAAACACAAAATAGGGCTAGGGATGTGGCTCAGTGTTCAAATGCCCCTGAGTTCAATCTCCAGTACCAAAAAATAAATAAAATACAATAAATAAATAGAAACAAGCAAAACAGGAAGGGGAAAAAAAGAATCATAGAAAGCCTAATTTATTTACTTTTAACAAAAAGATTGAAATGAAACAAATTAAGGTTTTAAACACCACTGTAAGCTTTAGTAGGTTTGGTTTTTGGTTTTTGGTTTTTGGTTTTTTTGGTACAGAGGATTAAACTCAGGCATGCATTACCGTGCTTGGCTAACTTTAGTAGGTTTGTTTTTTAATTTTTTTTTTTTTTTAGTTGTAGATGAACACAATGTCTTTATTTTATTGCTTTGTATGTGGTGCTGAGGATCGAACCCAGGGCCTCACGCATGCGAGGCAAGCGCTCTACCACTGAGCTACAAACCCAGCCCTTTAGTAGGTTTTTAAAAACATTTTCACAGCAAGCTGGAAAAGGATGGCAGGACTACAAGGCTACTGCACAAGGGCTTTACTTTGAACAACTTGATTTCTGTGTTATCAAGCCCTTCTAAGGGTATATGTCATGCTGGCCACTGTGCCAGCTCCTGCTCTAGTCAGGGAGCATGAACTGGCATGCCCTGCTACAAATGGGGCAGCTGTTGCCAAACCACCTGAGGGGTGGGAGGGGAAGACACAGGAACATGCCAGAAAACGCAAACCTTGTGTTCTTTCCTCTTAGCAATTACTGATGGGGCACTGTACTTAAAACAATCCGTTGCAGATAAAAAATGTCATAAGATATTGTTCAAAAAAGGATTTCCATTGATACTGTACAAAACATCACAGTGAATTAAGATCTACTGAACTTTGTCTACTCCGCTCTAATTAAGAATAATATAGATTCTCCTATAACAGAATGACCCTGTCTCTCATTTTTTAGTAACTTTCATTTGACTTTGCATAAAATGGGTTTAACAAAAGCAAGCACAACTTGTACTGAGGAATATGCTGGCTTAGGCTCTGACAGCTACAAAGCAAAATACATAGAAGAGACAGACCTGGCCACAAGGACACACAGCCTCTTAGTAACTTAGGTCTCCCTATTTATAAGAAAATTAGGCTGCACTTGGTGGCACATGCCTATAGTCCCAGTTGCTAGGAGGCTGAGACAGAAGGATCACCTGAGCCCAAGAGTTTGAGATCAGTCTGGGCAACATAGAGATTCTGTCTTAAAAGAAAGAAAAAGAGCCAGGCGTAGTGATGAACACCTATAATCCAGGGACTTGGGAGACCAAGGCAGCAAGATCACAAGTTTGAGGCCAGCCTGGGAAACATACCAAGACCTTGTCTCAAAATAATACAAAAAGCGATGGGAATGTAGCTCAGTGGTAGGGCATCACTGAGTTCAATCCCCAGCACCAAAATAAATAAATAAACAAATAAAAATCAGCCCAAAAAACTTCATTATTCCCATAGGGACTTTCAAGAGACTTTCATCTAAATTAAAAAAAAAAAAGTTTTTAAACTTCTAAAATCAACTTCAGAAGAAAGGTCAGTTTTAATCCCTCACAACCTGAAAGACTCTATCACAGAGACACAAGGCTATCTGTGGGAGCCCAGCCTACATTCACTAGTGGAAAATGGTTTTGCCTGAACAACTTACTAGTACAAGGTTGCTTTCACTCAGTAAAAAGTATCACACTAAATAGAAAGTTTGAAAGCAGATCTGAGTGCTGACTCCTAACCTATTTCTAGGCAAGTTACCAATGACTGTAAAACTTTATTTATTTTGGTACCAGGAATTGAACTCAGGGGCACTCGACCACTGAGCCACATCCCCAGCCCTATTTTGTGTTTTATGTAGAGACAGGGTCTCACTGAGCTGCTTAGCGCCCCGCCATTGCTGAGGCTGGCTTTGAACTCGTGATTCTCCTGTCTCAGCCTCGAGAGCAGCTGGGATTACAGGCGTGCGCACCAGGAGTGTTTCTGAGGTTTCTTTTGGGACACGAACTCATTCACCACCTACAACCAACGAAACACTGAGGGGACAGGAAGCCCTAAAGCGAGCCATGAGGACGGAGACGCAACCTTAGAGAAAAGCCTAAAGGCAAAGCTGGGTTTTCCTGAAGACCAAGACATCCCGCAGGGAGAACCGCGGCCCTTCAGGCCACCCGGCACAGCTGAGGCGGCTTCCCAGGGCTGAAGACTGAGTTCCGCTTTGCCACCCTCAGAAATCCCAAATACTCCTTAAGGTCTCCCAAAATCCTGGCTGACCAGACCGCAAGGTCCCCGGGCCACACTGACGTTGGAGGGAAACGACGGTCTGCTCGGTCTTTCCCCCGACTTTGCACTGACATTTCTCACTTTCGGAGGCGGCGGCGCCTGGCAGAAGTGAAATCACCCTTTTTTCTCACTCCTGTTAAGCGGGCGGCCGAGTCCGCCCGGCGCGGGGCAGCCAGGCCCGGGCGCTCCCCGCCGCCGCCTCGGGCCCGGCTCGGCCCGGCGAGGGCAGGAGCGGCGCGCCGCGGGCCGGCGGGGTCGCGCCGACACCGACTGGGTCTGTGGACCCTCGACGGCCAGGGCAGGGCCCGCCGCGGCGCCGGCAAATCTGCTGCCTCATCCCGGCAGCTCCCGCCCGCCGCACTCACGATGCTCTCGGCCATGGCGGCCGGTCCGGCCTCCGCGCTCGGGCCCCGGGCAGCCGCCGCCGCCCCCTGCCGTCCCAAGGGCCTCGCAGCCCCGGCCCCGGCCTCAGCCCCGGCCCCGGCCTCCCGCCGCCGCCGCCACCGCCGCTCCAGCTTCGCCGCCCGGCTCCACCAGCCGCCGACGTCCGGTGCGTCGCCTAACGCGCTCCGCCGGGCTCGCAGCCCCGAAGCAGGGTTCCGGCCCAGACAACGGCCGCGCGCATGCGCAGGCAGCGCTGGGACGGCGCAGCGCAGCAGGTGTCTGGGAGACGAGACTGGGGCTGCACACAAAACACCCAGAAGAGACGCGCGCCGGAAGTCTCCCCCCAAAATATCCTTCGGTGGGTTCTACTGGAGGAAAACAGCACTCCAGAGAATCTGAACAGCATTCTAGATAATGTAGATGCCCCAGGACCAGTGCAGTGCGACCCACCTGCCGATCCTTCTGCTGCTCCGCAGGCCTTGGTTTAGTGCTCCTAACTTTCCAACAGGGAGCTCCGCTTTTTCAGATGCACTGGGCTCTGCGAATTTTGTAGTAATTGATCTCATGTATGATTATGGGGAAAAAGCTATGAGTCTCTGAGAGCTTTTCAAAGTCATTCCTCTCAGCCTCATGGTTCAATTTCAGATTGTATTTAAAGTAAACTGTTATTCTCCTTTCTTCCCCACATCCACCTTTTTTTTTTTTTTTTGGTACTGGGGATTGAACTCAGGGGTACTCGACCACTGAGCCACATCCCCAGCCCTATTTTGTGTTTTATGTAGAGACAGGGTCTCACTGAGTTGCTTAGTGCCTCGTCATTGCTGAGGCTGGCTTTGAACTCGTGATTCTCCTGTCTCAGCCTCCCCGAGTGCTGGGATTACAAGTGTGAGCCACCGCGCCTGGCTACACATCCACCTCTTAATTTCCTTGATTTCGTCATTATTATCATGATATCAGTGTTGATAACATGTGTTCTCTAACCTCCACTTCAGCAGTTATTTGGCTTATTAATTCCATGGACAAAAGTTTGCCAGTTGTTTACTTGGTGTGTGAAAGGAGCTTGACCTCTGTCCTGGTAGGATTTACCACCAGCAGATCACTGTGCTGGTCTGTAATGTCAGGTTGTGAAACTACCAAAGCAGAGCAGGCTGAGGAGAGTGACAGGCTGTTTGAAATAAGATGGGCAGGGCTGGGAGTGTAGTTCAGTGGTAGAGTGTTTATTCAAGTCCCTGTGTTCAATCACCAGCACCAAAAGAAAAAGAAAAAAGGTCAAGAAAGACTTCCCAGGAGGGGAGGTATGAGCAGGGTCCCAGATGACGTATGCTATTCAGGAATCTGAAGGAAAAGCAGTGTGGAATGAGGAGTAAGCTTGTGAAGCTTGTGATGTGCTTGGGTGCTCCCAGGACAATGAGGGGGCCAGTGGGGCAGGAGTGCGGTGAGGTGGAGGGGAAGCATATCAGGAAGAGCTGCGTCAGACATAGAAAGGCCTTCCATGCTGTTCGAGGCGTGGTGGGAAGCCTTTGGAGAGACTTGCTTTCTGTTACATTTTTGAGGATCTTTCTGGAGGCTGGATGGAGACTGGACAGTAGGGAAGGGGCAGAAGGCTAATACCCAGAGGACAAATGGTGGTGGCGGCAGAGTTGGCTGGATCCAGAATAAGCACTGAGGGAATGACAGGCCTGCCTGAGAGGCACCTACCGAAGCACTAGCCAGAGCCCAGCCATTCAGTGTGCTGGGATTCCTGGGAGAGGCACTTTGTGGGCTGTGGGTGTGGGGGTTGTCAGGATGGAGGATACATCTTTTTTTTTTTTTTGGTGCCGGGGATTGAACTCAGGGGTACTCTACCACTGAGCCACATCCCCAGCCCTATTTTGTGTTTTATGTCTCACTGAGTTGCTTAGCACCTCATCATTGCTGAGGCTGGCTTTGAACTCGAGATTCTCCTGTCTCAGCCTCCCAAAGTGCTGGGATTACAGGCGTGCGCCACCACGCCCGGCTTGGAGGACACATCTTATAAGGTGCTTTGTCACAGCGCTGTGCCAAGTCTTAACATTAAGAATAGGGTTTTTTTTAGGTGCTGGTGTGGAACTCAGGGCTTCACACATGCTAGGTGAGCTTGCTCTACTGCTGAGCCACAGCCCAGCTCAACAGAGGGTGATTTTCACCACTCTTCGAATAAAGTCCATCTCATTTGAATGATGTCGTACTTTTCCACATTCTCAACCACCTAGAATCTGTCTTGACCTGTCCTTGCCATGTCTACTTCAGGTAAGGCATTTCTCACTTTCTCTGGTCAGATACAAATGCATCCATCTGATAGGGTTTTCTGACTCAGGTCTTTTGCTTAGACATATCCTTCTCTGGCTGCCCTGTTCTTACACATGATGGCCTGTGATCTTTCTGCATCTCTTACATCCAAACATTTATGATGCAGAAAAGCCAGGTTCTTGCTGCCCGGTTCTGTGTTAACCATTATGTGACAACATACTGTTATACCTTGCTTGACTTTGATTCTCCATTATGCTACTGTGGAGATTTTAAAATTATGTTAAATTATGTTAATTGGGGCTGGGGCTGTAGCTCAGTGGCAGAGTGCTTACCTCGCATGTGTGAAGCACTGGGTTCGATCCTCAGCACTACAAACAAATAAATAAATAAAAATAGAGGTTTGTCCACAACTAAAAACCATGTATATATTTTTAAAACTTTTTTTAAAATTATGTTAATTGGTTAAATTATATTATTGGTTAAATTAGTAGTAGTAGTTGTATTTTTTTTTTTTTTTTGGTACCAGGGATTGAACTCAGGGGCACTGGACCACTGAGCCACATCCCCAGCCTGATTTTGTGTTTTATGTAGAGACAGGGTCTCACTGAGTTGCTTAGTGCCTCGCCATTGCTGAGGCTGGCTTTGAACTTGCGATTCTCCTGTCTCAGCCTCTCTAAGTGCTGGGATTACAGGCTTGCACCACCGTGCCTGGCTTCTTCTTCTTCTTCTTTTTTTTTTAACTGTTTTTAGTTGTTGATGGATCTTTCTTTTATTCGTTTATTTTTTATATGTGGTGCTGAGGATCGAACCCAGTGCCTCACACATGCTAGGCAAACACTCTACCACTGAGCTACAGCCCCAGCCCCCAGTAGTTGTATTCTTTTTGCTAAAGCTGCCATTAAAAAAAATACCAGTAGGGCTGGGGCTGTAGCTCAGTGGTAGAGCGCTTGCCTAGCATGCGTGAGGCACTG
>PVHX01011849.1:0-62152 GCA_004024805.1 Geosciurus inauris
TGGTACTGGGGATTGAACTCAGGGGCACTCGACCACTGAGCCACATCCCCAGCCCTATTTTGTGTTTTATGTAGAGACAGGGTCTCACTGAGTTGCTTAGCTCCTCGCTGTTGCTGAGGCTGGCTTTGAACTCGCAATTCTCCTGTCTCAGCCTCCCTAAGTGCTGGGATTACAGGCTTGAGCCACCGCGCCCGGCTCTTCCCTGGGTTTTTATGGAGACTTCATTACATGGCATCATTGATTAACCGATCAGTCATTGGTGATCAGCCTAACCTACAGCCCTCCCTCCTCACTGGAGGTCGGGTGGGCTATTAGTCTTATCCAGGGATTTTTCACAAGTCATCTCACTAAAGTAAGCTCAGCTGTGCCTGAAGGGTCTCGTCTAAATATCAAAAGCTGGGCTGAGCCTGTGGCTCAGTGGCAGAGCACTTGCCTAGCATGGGTGAGGCCCTGGGTTCGATCCTCAGCACCACATACAAAAATAAGCAAATAAAATAAAGGCATGCTCTCCATCTACAACTATGAAAAAATAAATAAGTAAATACCAAAAGCTCCTCTGGGAAGGCCTCCCATTCTCTGGTTTCCCTGTACCGCAGCCTCCACAGTCAGACCCCTGATCTGTTTCTTGCAGGGATGAGATGTGGGTCTTTCCCACGGCTCCCCAGTCATCACAGTACCATGTACTTTAAAGTTCACTGTGTCCTAAACAGTACGTCCCCATCTTTGTTTGACTCTGGACTCTGTTCTGGTCTGGGCCGGCCTATGGACTTGTGTTTCTCACAGGCTCTTGCTGTCACTCCAAGTTTGCTTCTTTAATGGAGCTGAGCACGCTTTTTCAGCATGGGCTGTTGACATGGAGACTTGCACCATGTGCCCGTGGGCTGGCCCTCTCTCTGGGCCCCGGATATGCTCATGGGGATCCTGAGGACCCCTTGTTACTGTAAGGGGTCTGAGGAGGCCTCTCCAGAGGCAGAGACCTTTACTCAGACCTTCCAGATTCCTCCATATTCTTCCAGAGAAAAATTTAAGAGAAGAACTTAAGGATTTAGCAAAGAAGAGCTTTATTAGGTGGAACGTGAACTCTCAGCAGAAGGCTGGCAATCACCAGCACCAGAAGTGCCTTCAGGGTTTCTGTGAGGGGTGGGCATGGTAGATGTGCAGAGGGACACAGCCTGCTGAGCTGCATTCTTCACACATTCACAGATGCCTGTGGTGGTGAGTCCTCTCCAGGGGCTTCCGGTTGACACTGTCTCGTCCATCTAGATGACACTGGCAGCATGCCTGTTGCTGAAAGCTCCGTCCTTATCCCCAATGCCAATCCAAGAATGAGGATATGGTTTTAAGAACAATGAAAGAGAAGGTTTATTGTTTGGTAGCAAAGGAGAAACACAGAGGACTCCTGTCCCAGAGGCTGTGATTCTGCCCATCTGGGGGACAGAGCTTTTAAAGAAGTGATCCAAAAGCTGCATTCCGGGTGCCTTATCAGGGGTGGTGACTCATTTGTGGCCCTGAGAGATAGCTGTTCCTTAGACCTTCTGGCTGCAGGTCAGGCTCAGGGTCTGAATTACCTTATTCCTCTGGAGTATGTGCTCAAGCACAGGTAACAGGCCCTGGGATGAAAAGAAGGGTAGCCTTACTCCCCTCGAGGTTAGGGATGGGGAGCATGAGAAAAGAAAAAGCATGCCAGTCTTAAAATAAGTGGCAGAGCCAGGGTGATATTCCCAGCATAAAGTGGACCACTGTTATCACTTACATTATGGGTTTCTTTTTCTTTTCTTTTCTTTTCTTTTTTTTTAGTACTAGGGATTGAACTTGGGGTGCTTACCCACTGAGCTACATCACCAGCCCTTTTTAATTTTATTTTTTCCCACGGTTTATTAAAAGCTGACAAACAAAACCTGTACAAAAAACATCCCAAGTCATTTATCACTTTCAAACAGTAATCATGACACATTATCACCTAGTGCCCTCCTCCTCTTCACAGGCGTGGCTCTTCCTCTGCCTCGGCCCTTGGCCTCTTCCTGCAACAGCTTCCCTTTCCTTAGATCTCACCGTGGATTCAACATCCACAAGCCGTGTATCCGGAGGTAAGCTGTCTGGTAGAGCAGATTCAGGTGTCTCCCTTAATGCTCCACGTTTCCAGCTGTACGGCATCTCTGTTCTTCAGGGTCACAGCTTTAGGACGTGCATTCCCGCTGACATCGGCTGTTATATATCGAGAATGACAAAAGAGAGCAAAAAGGGCGTGAAAAAGCCAGCGGACAGCCTTGGCCCTTGCCCAGCGCATTCTCTCCCAGAGACAAAACAAGCCCTGGGGAGAAGGTGTCCATCAAACCTAGAATGACAGTCTCTGGGAAGAGCTTAAGCATTGATTCCTCCAAAATAAATCCTTTCCAGATGCTGGCCACTGACCTCAGATCCTCCATTGCCCAGTAAAAACAAAATCTCAAACTCCCGAGTGACACGCTCTGTCCTTAGTTAAGTCACTCCTCAATGTATCCTATAGAAGCACAGACTCCCCCTTTGGCTGGTGGCTCATTTTCCACCAGGAAAGTGGATCCACCAAAGGTATCACTCTGTTCCTAAATAAAGACTTTTGATGATCCATGAAGTTTGCATCTGGCCCGCTCTTTTTTTTGTTTATATATATCTCTATTTTATTTATTTTTATGTGGTGCTAAGGATCAAACCAAGCCTGACATGTACAAGGTAATCTCTACCACGAGCCACAACCCCGCCCCTGGCCCACGCCGTTTGTGCTGACATCTACACCTGTGATTGTTCCTTGGACCTGTGGTTTCATTCTTCAATCCAATGGTTACCATTTCATGACTCAATTTCATCAAAAATCTCATGAGCTTCATCCTAGTGGAGCTGATACCCTTTTGATTCAATAGTGTACAACATCAAACAACCAAAGACCCACTGACTAAGAGAGAGATGGCTGGAAATGCCTACTCTAGAGGCTCCAGATGTCCCTTTTTATTTTTTATTTTGAGACAGTGTTGGATATGGAAAATGACAAACTCTAAAATAGTGTGGGCCAGGGAGAGGAAATGAGAGAGAAGGCAATACATTGATCCTTTCCCAATGCATTCTTCCCCATGACAAGACAGGCCCCAGGGAGATGTCCATGAAGTCTGAAATGGCAGTCCCTGGGAAGAGGTCAAAGCATTGATCCTTCCCTAAACAAATCCTTCCCCAGATACCAACCATGGACCCAGGCCCTCCATCTGGCACAGTAAGATAAATCCCAGACACTGACTGCTGACCCCAGACCCTCCCATTTTGCCCAATGAAACAGACCCTAAATTCCTGAGTGCCCAAACTGACACACTCATTAATTAAGTCACCTCTCAGTGTGACCTATACAAGCCCAGACTCTGCCTCTGGCCAGTGGCTCCTTTTCCACCAGGAGAGTGGGTCCATCGGAGATGTAATTTCATCCCTGAATAAAGGCTTGGGCTGATCCGTGAAGTCTGCATCCAGCCCAGTCCTTCTGTGCTAACAGACAGGACCACACTCAGTTGCTGAGACAGGCTTTGAACTTGCAATCTTCCTGCCTCAGCCTCCTAAGTGGCCGAGATTACAAGCACATTATGAGTTTCTTAAAATATATCTTCGTTGTTTTATTTAATCCAAAAATACATGGAGTAAGTGAACAGTGCAGTGCAAGCTTCAGTCAAAAGGAGGAAATTTTCATAAATGATCAAATTTACAGTGACTCAAAGATTTGTAGATTTCTCAGAAATCTGATCTGCAAATACATCGTGCAGGCAATTTCCATGAAGAGTGCATGGGCAAACCCCAGTCAGCACCAGGACAGCTCGTGGCCCAGGCAGCGCCACAGGAAGGACTCCTCAGAAGTGCCTAGGAAGGTGGTGGAGGCAGCTGCCCACCTCCCATCTCCAGCCTCTAGGTGAGGGTCAAAGCAGTGACCTTGGTTGTGAAGTAGAAGAATGTGCTCATGAACCAGCCGGAGAAACCCCTGTGCAGGGGGGCACCCTCCCCACACGGAGGCCTGCCGTGGGCGCGGGGTGGCCCTCCATCACCCCCGCCCCCAGGAGGAGCCCCTCCGCCCAGTCCTGCATCAGTAAGCAGTGCGCTCGCAGCCCTGGGGTTGAACCAAGTGAGTTTTCAGTAACTTTAAGATTTTAGACTTCCCGGGAGTCTGGGAGTAACAAGCCTGGAGGAGAAGCAGGCCTGGGGATTGTGTGATCACGGGTGTTGCTACAGAGCCAGCTGTGGAGAATCCAGGACCCGTGAGTCATAGCAGCTGGGCGCTGTGAGGAGTGGCCGATGCCTTGCTTTTCCATGTTTGGAATATGTCCCATCTCAGTCCTGTGGGACTTAGCTTATGAGCCGAGTTCCACTTCAAGCTTTGGCTCTCTGAGGGAAAGGTTCTTACACTGAACTTCTTTCTGAACTCCTTCCTGCGTATTGGAAAAGGGCTCATGTTGAAATTTAGGCATTCTAAATTGCTGCTACCACAGCACACAGTGCAGAGTTAATTTAATGAATGGGCTCTTTTGTGCTACCCCAGGCCCCAGCAGACCCTGGTGGCAGTCTGTGTGGGAGGAAGCTTGTGGAAGATGCCCACTCTGAAGGTCCATGTAGGCTGGCCTGGCTGGCCTGAGGCTTAGCACCAGGTATCACTGTTAAGAGAACAGAGGCTGGGCCTGGAGTGGGGAACCCCGCGCTATCCTGCAAAGTCTGGGGGCTCTGTTTGCCAGTGTGGAGGGACAGACCCCTCCTCATTCTTGGTTCCCCAGTGGCTCTTTGTTGGGTGAGGAACCCAATTAACTTTGGTCTGTTTTAACGAGAAACATAAAAGGTGTATTAAGTGTGCATGCACGCGGGGCTTTCACGAGAGGGAAGTTTGAAGAGATGGCCCAAGCACCAGGCTTCTACACTGTACACAGACAACCAGGAGCGTGCAGACAGCAGGTGTCTCTCTGGACGAGGGCGGTACGTTCCGGGTGTGTGGCCAAGTGCTGCATGCGGCTAGTGAAGGGTACCGGTGCTCCCCGAGTTCTACTCAGGTGTGCTGCAGCCCCGTGACCAGTCTCAAGACGATCTTTATGGCGTACTGCCTGCCGGGAAATGGCCCTCGCAGAGGTTAGAGTCCTCAGGTGACTTCAGCCCAAATAACCAACAAACCAATTCCATTTTTGGTTTTTGTTTGTTTTTGTTTTTTTGTACTGGGATTTAGCCCAGGGGCACTTTACCACTGAGCCCCATCCCAGCCCTTGGTATGTTGGGAGTGTCTCATTAAGTTGCTGAGGAGGCTGGCCTTAAAAGTGAACTCTCCCCACCTTTCAGTCCTCCTACCTCAGCCTCCGGGTGGCTGGGACTACAGGCTGGCCTACTGCACCGCCCTCTCCTAACTCCTAGTTTTGAGCCAGTGCCTCCCTAACTCCTTCCAGGGTGCCAGGCCCCCTACTCACAGCTAAGAGGTAATCCTGCCAGCCCCCTGGGTCAGAGGCAAGGAGCAGCAGTAGCGCAGGGCGCTACCTCTGAGCCCCAGTTCTGGACTCCACAATGCCTGCCCACACGTGGGCTGTCGCAGGACCGGAGACCTGCCCGCGTGGCCTTTGCCCTGAAGGAACCCACACGCTTCTCCCTAAAATACGGGGGACCGCTGAGCTGAGACGCCCCTGCAGGACAGCGACTCGCTCATCCAAGGCCACACTGAACCAGACTGGGACCCGCAGCCCCGAGGAATCCGGAGCAAGGCACCACCTCGGGTTTTCCCGCCCCTGGAAGAGCTTCTCGCTCCTTGGTCCTGTCCCCTCACTCAAGATGCTCTGCGTCCAGGACACAGACCCGGCCTCCGCCCTGGGAGCGGGTGACTGCTTCTCTCCCGCCGGGCACTCTCCTCAAGGGCTGTCTTCCCCTACCAGGAAACGGCCCGGGCTCGACACCACCCACGAAGGAAGGACAGGGGGTCCCCTCTACCGGGCCTCTCCTCCAGCCCGCCCTCGGGACAGGGCCCGTCCCTCGGTTCCCTTCGCGCCCCTGCCCCACCTCCCACCCGCCTCCACCGGCCTCCCCACCCCCACCCCGCAGGCGTCAATTCGGGGAAGCGAATTGCAGAAGGTGGAGACCTGGGAGAGAGACCCGGCCAGCGCGCCCGCCCACCCCTGCCCGGCCACGCCCGCTCCGCGCCTGCTCCGCCCACCCTGCCCGGCCACGCCCACGCCGTCCGGCCACGCCCGCTCCCGCGCCTGCACCGCCCACCCTTGCCCGGCCACGCCCACGCCGCCCGGCCACGCCCGCTCCGCGCCTGCACCGCCCACCCCTGTCCGCCCTGCTTTGCCCCTCCTGCCTCTGCGCCTGCGCCCGGTCAGGTCCCCACAACACCTTCCTGCGGCCTGGTCACACCTGGGCACTCGGGGCTCACCGCGAGCCTCCGAATACTGCACAGCCCCGGAGGTCGCCCGCCAGATGCAGACCCTGATCTCAGGCCGCCCTGCGTGGACCCTTCAGGCCACGCACAGGCCTGCGGCGCCACCTAGCGACCCTTGGGCAAAATGCGACCGCGGCGCAGGAGGGGCTTCCGCCGCCGGGGATGTGGTGTTAGACCCCGCAAGACCCCGGAACGCGGCAGCCACTTCACCACAGTGTGCGTGCGCGCCAATCTCCGTGCGTCCGTGGGCAGACTGAAGCCCGAATAGAGACGCGCTTTAGCTGAGAGAGTCCCTGTCCTGTGTCAACCTGCCATTGTTGGCCGAAAACCGAGAGTGCCCTGAACAGTTTCCCAGTTCGTAAGGGCCAGGATAAAGGAAGCCTGCGATGCGTGGGAGGGAAGAGGGGCCCAGTAATCTCCAAGGAAGTATTGGGTGAGAGCCAAAAGGAAAGACCCTAAGGAAGGCCCAGGAGAGCAGTCAAGGCTAGAGGAGACAGCAGTGCAAAGGTCCTGGGAGCCGGTGCGGTGGCATAGCCTGTAATCCCAGCACTTTGCGAGGCTGAGAATGGCGAGTTCAAAGCAGCCTCAGTAACGGTGAGGCGCTAAGCACCTCAGTGAGACCCTGTCTCTACATAAAACACAAAATAGGGCTGGGGATGTGGCTCAGTGGTCGAGTGCCCCTGAGTTCAATCCCCAGTACCAAAAAAAAAAAAAAAAGTCCTGGGACAGGGAGGGCCTGTGGTGGTCCTCTAGTGGAGGGGCCACCACAGGAAAGCTGTTGGAGAGTACAGCTGGACAGGGGTCATGGTGACTAAGGGTGCTGGCCTCTGGGCAGTGGCATGGCCTGAATATGCTGGCCTGGCAGTGGTGACTGTGTCTGCCTTCCTGTGCAGAAGGCCACCTGGCTGGAAACACCTGCAACTCCCAAGAGGGTGCCTGATGCGTGCCCTCCACTATAGGAGCTCTCTCCATGCCTTCAATGCCTCCCCTCCCCTTTCCTTTTCCCCATGCTGATTGGTTACTTTGAATGTTTCCCCTCCTCGTTACCCCATGCTGATTGGCTGCCTTCAGTGCCTCTCCTTTTCTCATCCCATGCTGATTGGCTGCCTTCAGTGGCTCTCCTTTTCTCATCCCATGCTGATTGGCTGCACACCTGACACGGATCAATACCCTATTGGCTGTAACCTAACCTCAGGGCCATGATTGGTCCGAGGACCCTATATAAACTGTTGCACTAACTGAAATAAACGGGTCTGCTTCTCGCTCTGGCAGAGCAGTTTTACCTACCCCTGGTGTCTGGGTGAGTGACTCTGCAACCGTCGACCCCATAAACCCTCGTCCTCCGGGACCCCAGACCTCATCCCGTGGGACCCCATTCCTTGGTCCCCTCGTCCTGCGGGACCCCAACTCGTCGAGCGAACCTACGCGAGGCACGAAATAAACGACACTCCACTAGAGGGTGCCTGGTATGGACTTCCACTACAGGAGCTAGCCAGGCCTAGACCAAGCACCAATCCCCTGCCCCAAGTCCCAGAGGGCACATAATGGTGGTTATGCACACAGTGGGTGGCATCACAGATGAGGAGGCATTGCAGATGACTCTTGGCTTCCTTTCTGAAGGCCCTGAGTGGCATTAACTCAAACAGCAGGGGGTGCCTGGCTCAGCCCAGGTAGGCCCAGGATGTCTGCTGTCCGTCATGATGCCCAGCATCTGGCACACTGTCAACCTGGGGCTGTGCTGTCCCACCAACCTAATGGATGAGGTCCTGACCTATGTCCTGCCAGGGAGCCTGGAGCCAGGAGCCTGTCTCCCTGGGACTGCCCTGTTGTCCTGGGGCCCCCACAGCAGACATCAGTAATCATAGGTGGTGATGGCCAGCCTACAGCCCCTGGGCCCAGAACAGTGTCAGAAGCCCAGCCATCCCACAGCAAACACAGCTGGAAGGAGCCCCTGCAGAGGGTGTGGCCTTCAGCCTTCCTAGCCCCTGGATTAGCTTTGGAGCCTGGATGACACAAGCAGTTTAGCCCAAGGGCGCTTGGGCATCACTCAGAAAACATGTCCCAAGAAAGTTGAAAACACTTTGAACTAAAGGAAAACAAAAACCCAACTTGCCAAAAATCATGGGATGCGGTGAAACCAGAGCATGGAGGAAATTTTCTGGCATGGGAAGCATTGGTGCCAAAGAGCAAGACCTACAACCCATCACCTGGACCTCCACCCAGGACCCAGGGCAGCTGGACCCCCACCTGGGACCAAGAGAGGAGCACAAATATACACCTAAAGTAAGTGGAAGAAAAGAAAGAACACAGGAGAGAACTGAGTTAGGGAAAAAAAGAGAACAGGAAATTAACATAAAAAACCAAAAGCTTAGCCGGGCGCGGTGGCTCACGCTTGTAATCCCAGCACTTAGGGAGGCTGAGACAGGAGAATCGCGAGTTCAAAGCCAGCCTCAGCAACGGCGAGGCCCTGTCTCTACATAAAACACAAAATGGGGCTGGGGATGTGGCTCAGTGGTCGGGTGCCCCTGAGTTCAATCTCTGGTACCAAAAAAAAAAAAACCCAAAAGCTTGTTCTTTGCGGGGCGTGGTGGCACACGCCTGCAATCCCAGTGGCTCAGGAGGCTAAGGCAGGAGGATCCTGCGTTCAAAGCCAGTCTCAGCAATGGCGAGGCTCTAAGCAACTCAGTGAGACGCTGTCTCTACATAAAACACAAAATAGGGCTGGGGATGTGGCTCAGTGGTCGAGTACCCCTGAGTTCAACCTCAGTACCAAAAAAAAACTTCTTCTTTGAAAAAATATTCAAAAATTGATGAACCTCTAGCCAGGCTTCCCACAAATAAGAAGAGAAAATGAAAATCATTACAATGAGAAGTAAAAGGCCATCAGTGCTCATCCCAGGGACTAAGAAGGGTAACAGCTGAGTACTGGGTATGATTCCATGCCTGCAAATGTGATGACTTACGCACCGTCAAACTCACACAAAGAGAAATGCGTAAATTGAATAGACTTTTATCTATTAAATACATTGAAATGATCATTAATAATATTCCAAACAAGAAAACAGCCAAGCCAAATAGTTCCACTGGTGATTTTATTTTGTTTTCCTTTTGAATTTGGTGTTGGGATGGAACCAAGCCCTTCACTGGGGAATTTTACCAAACACTTAAGAGAGAAAGTTTAGCAGTTATCTTTCATTTCTTCCCTAAAATAGTGGAGGAGGCACTTCCCAAGTCGCCATACTAAAACCAAGACCAGACGAAGCCACAAGAAGAACAGAAAGCCACAGGCCAACATCCCTCCTGAGCACAAAATGTCAGCAAAGCAAATCCAATGGAACAGTGTGTAAACAAATTCAACGTCACAACCAGGTGGGACTCACTCCAGGTGCGAGGCCAACCAGCCTGTGAAAGCTGCTAATATAGAGCATCCCTTCCGCAGCCAAGGAAGAGAAACATGAACTTAGAAGTTGACGCAAGACAACACTTGACAAAAGCCAACACTAAGCTGCTGAGGCTGGCTTTGAACTTGCCATTCATGACTGAAACGAAATGACTAGGAATAGAAAGGAATTTTATCAGCTTCATAAGGAACATCCCAAATGGTCACTGACATCAGACTCAAGTGGGAGAGAAGAGGGGCCTCCTCCTAGGGTCTGGACAGGCAAGGGCATCCCCTCTCACCACTTATTCAATATTGCACCAGAAAGCCAAGCTCACAAAATAGACCCCACGGGCTGTTGACATCCCACAGATAGACCCACGCCTGTGCCGCTGGCAGATGTTTGACAGAGGAGCCAAAGTGAGTTAATGAAGGGCTGTGTGTCTAGCAGATGTTGGTGCAAAACTAAAACTTTTAGACGATAATAGAGCCAAGCATGGGAGTACATGTTGTAATCCCAGCGACTCGAGAGATTGAGGCAGGAGAATGGCAAGTTCAAAGCCAATCTCAGCAGCTTAGGCTCTAAGCAACTCAGCGAGACCCTATCTCAAAATAAAAAATAAAGCCAGGTGTGGTGGCCACGCCTGTAATCCCAGCACTTAGGGAGGCTGAGACAGGAGAATCGCAAGTTCAAAGCCAGCCTCAGCAACAGCGAGGTGCTAAGCAACTCAGTGAGACCCTGTCTCTACATAAAATGCAGAATAGGGCTGGGGATGTGGCTCAGTAGTCGAGTGCCCCTGAGTTCAATCCCCAATACCAAAAAATAAATAAAAATAAAAAAGGGCTGGAGATGTGGCTCAATGGCCAAGTGCCCCTGGGTTCAATCCTGGGTACCAAGAAGAAGAAGGAGAAGGAGAAGGAGATAATAGAGTAGAAAAATCTAGATGAGCTCGGCTTTGGTGGGGATTGGTTGATGGATGGATGGACGTGGTCCCGGGGACTGAGCCAGAGCCGTGCACATGCCAAGCACATGCTCTACCACTGAGCTACATGCCTAGACCCAGTGATAATTTGTTTAGATACTAGATTTAAACACAATCCATGTGTTTCCTCCCATGAAAGAAAAAATTAGTAAGTTGTACTTTATGAAAATCAAAACTCATACAGAAGAACAGGCACAGAGGGGAGGGAGTGTTGACCACGGGACACAAGGACTCTCAAAACTCAACTTCAAAACTGGAAAGACGCAGCACCAGAGAAAGCACACAGGTGGCCAGTAAGTGCATGGAAAGATGCTCCCTGTCCTGTGTCATCGAGGCGTCTTGAATGGAAACAGACAAGGTGACACCTACTAGAAAGGCACACTGACAAACCAAATACCGGGGGGGGGTACATTCACTGCTGAGGGAGCCCCGTGGCCCGTGGCTTCCCAGGGCGTCTGCGGCTTCTTCACAGCTGAGTGAGCTCTTACCCCTGTGCTCCTGGGTGTGCTCCTAGCAGAGCAGAAAGCCCTGTGTCCACACAGACACCTGCACACAGGCAGCCTGAAGCTCAGGGGCAGAGCACTTGCCCAGAGGTGCTGGCCTGGAGTTCATCACTAGCACCACAGACGCACACACAGGACCTCACAAAACCTTTCTAGCAGCCTGATTCATAAATGTAAAAAACCGGAAGCAACCAAGACATCCTCCAGTAGGTGATGGGAAAACTGCTTCGTTCATCACCTGTGGGCTGTCCTTGGCACCCACCTGCCCTCCCTGACTGCGTGCTGGTGGCAGGACCCTCCTCCTCCCCCAGGGCTCTGGAGCTTGGGCCACCTACTGGAATGTGATCTTCTCACTTGTGTGACTGTGGACTGATGGAGCCTCACAGTGGTGAGAGCTGAGGCTCCAGAGTCCACAGCCCAAAGTCCTTGTCCTCAGGGGGCTCTGGGAACACCTGCCATTGAAATAGGGCCTCTGAGAGTCCAGAGTGACAAGGCCAAAGGATGACACCTCCAGAGACAAAGAGGTACGGCTGCCGCAATGGCAGCATGTGAGGAGTAATCCAGACCTACAAGAATGATAGACCCCAGATGTCTTCACTGTTGGCCACTAATTATAGTGACCCTAGGACTAAAATTGACAGCCTGCCAAAGCCTCACTGACCTGCAGTCATGAAAACCCGGCAGGCGGGTTGCTGTGACTAGAGGCAGTGCTCTGGCACCCAGCTCTCTGCCCAACCACTGCAAGGCACACCCAGGAGCATGGACCTGCACTGCTGTGGGACCCGTGGATCCCCGTGATTGGGGTCAGGAGGACGGAAATGACCTTGTCCACGTGGGAGTGTGCCAGGGTAGTTTTGAGCCAGCGGTGGCAGCAGCCACAGCAGCAGTAGGGTCTGGTGGTAAAGGTCCATGTGCACCCCAGGGCTGGTCTGCCGATGGCTTGCTGGGAGGCTGCAGGGAAAACCACCAGGACTGCTCAGGGCAACCACAGCAGTCGCCTGGCAGCCATGGCCAGGGAAGCAGAATCTGCGCACAGACACCCATCTCCTCCCTGGAGGCTGGGAGTCCTAGGGCAAGCGCCTGCAGGGCCAGGTCCTGGTGAGCATCTTGCTGGCTGGCAGGTGGCCTCTGCCCCACTGTCCTCGCCCGCCTCCCATTCCCTCGGTGCTCATGACACAGACCCACCAGGGCAGGCCCACCCCACAGCTCACCTGGGCTAATGACTCCCACTGCTGTTGCACTGAGGGCGAGGACCGAGATACAAGCGGGAAGGGGCAGACCTTCTGTTGCCCTTGCCACTCTCCAGTCTGAACAAGTGCCCTCGGATGAGGGCAAGGACCTGGTCACAGCACCAGAACGTCACCGTAAGTCTTCCTCCCAGCCCTCCTGGAAGGCCCAAGAACCACTCACGAGGGAACCGTGGATGGAGAGGGGAGGCACGGAGGCAGGACAGTGGTCTGGTTCCTGGAGACCCGAAACCCCACTGTGGTCCTCCAGGCGGGCAGGGCTCGGAGAGGTCAGGTGGACTGTGGGGCTTTGGCTCAGGCCTGCCTCTCCATGTCCATGGGTCCCTGAGCCTGTCCTGTGGCTGTTCCCACTTCAAAACACAAACAGCGAGGACACACTCAGCAGGGAGAAGAATTCCGCCTTGGCCCCAACCCACAGAGTGAGGCCAGGAGGAGGGCCAGAGCTGCCCCTGCTGGGGAACAGTGACACAAGCAACACACATCCCTGCAGAAACAGGAGGTCAGCGCCCTCAAGGGCTCAAGGATACAGGCACGTCCGCTCCCTCACCTGCTGAGCCTGTGCAGAGAACAACCGGGCCGCTCGTGGTCAGCCTGCCCGAGTACTGCAGTCACCACTCCTGCGGTGGTTTCAGGGCTGTAGTAGATCCACATGCCCTCTGGTGCCTGGCCAGCAGCCCTGAGAGGGAAGGCTCTTTTCTCCAGCCCAATTAGAAAAGCCAAGGCGAACCCTAACTGCACCCTGCTGCTCTGACTCCCAGGCACACCAGCCCAGCATCTGGCTCACTCGTCACCTGTCCCTTCCACAGCACAGATCATCTGCTACGGGGGTGGCATCATGTTGATTGGATTTGATGGGTGGACAGTAGCAGCCACCCTTGACACTTCAGTAGGACGTATGTGTCCTGAGGAGTGGAAGGTAAATTCTACAAGAGCCTAGGACCTGCCAGCCCTGGAATCTGGGCCCAGCAGGCAGTGTGCCTCAACAGACCTTCCCAAATAGAAGCAGGTGGCTGCACCCAGGCCCCTGGGTGGTGAAGACCCACAGGAGCCCGTCGGGCTTCTTGTCTGGGATGGAGTTTTACCTTGGACATGCTGCTGGAACCCCGTAACTGAGTAACCCAAAGCAAGAGAAGGCTCTGGGACAGGACCAGGCACCACACAGGCTGACCTGCATCCACGGAGCCTGGGCCTGCCCTTTGGGTGAATCACTGGGCAGACTCAGCAAGCGCTGCCCCCTTGGAAGGTGATGACTCTGCCAAGCCCTGAGGCTGAACACCCCTCCTGGGCCACCGTCACAGGAAGCCCCTCACAGTGAAGTGACATGCATGTGATCAGCCCAGGCGGCACCAGTGGCTTCATGGGGAGCCAGAGAAAACTCAGTCCTGAGCATAGACAGTTCTGCATGGCATCCACCCAGACGTGGACGGCTGTAGCAGCACAGCCCCACAGCACGGGAGGCAGGGCAGGCAGAGCCCCGAGCTCTGGGGCAGAGCAGTGTGCAGGGCACCTGGCCACGCCTTCTGCCTGAATGGGCCACGTGAGAGGCGTGGGTCTTGCTGGTTGGTGGGCAGGACTGACCTCAGCTGGAGGGCCAGGTGACTGGAAGGAGCATGTTATTAAATCAGTGACAAGACCTGGGGCCCCCAGTCTTGCGCATACAGCAGATACCTCCCTGCATGTGCAGAGTGCAAAAATATGCATCCCACAGTAGGTACTGACCAAAGAGCCACTTCAGCAGAGGGGTCTTGATAGCTGGGGGGGTGGGGCAGCAGGATGGTCCAGGGTCCAGAAGGATCTTGAAGCTGGGGAGGTGGGGGACAGGATGGCCCAGAAGGATCTTGATAGCTGGAGGGGGGATCAGGATGGTCCAGGGTCCAGAAGGATCTTGATGGCTGGTGGAGGGGCAGGATGGTCCAGGATATAATAACTGGGGAGGGGGGACAGGATGGCCCCGAAGGATCTTGATGGCTGGAGGTGGGCAGGATGGCCCAGAAGGGTATTTTTTTTTTTTTTTTTTTTTTTGGTACTGGAGATTGAACTCAGGGGTACTGGACCACTGAGCCACATCCCCAGCCCTATTTTGTGTTTTATGTAGAAGGGTCTCACTGAGTTGCTTAGCACCTCGCTGTTGCTGAGGCTGGCTTTGAACTCTTGATTCTCCTGTCTCAGCCTCCCAAAGTGCTGGGATTACAGGCATGGCCACCATGCCCAGCTGGAAGGGATCTTGACAGCTGGAGCGGGCAGGATGGCCCATTCGTGGACAGCTTCCAGCCTCCTTCCCAGGGCTGCACTTGCTGAGTACCTGGAAGGCGCAGGCAGGCACTCTGGCTCTGGAGGCACCTTACCTGCCTGCCACACTTCTGCTGAAACTCCCAAGCACAGACGTACAGAGCGCTCCCCCACACCATGAAGGTCCACACAGCAGTCTCCCTCCAGGCTCGTGGTCTTTCGGGTACCCCCAGGATGGTGGAACGCCTCTGCAGGCTTGTTGTGGACACCAGCTGAGGGGCAAGACAGGCTGGAGACTTCCTGCAGGTGTGGCAGGCACTCTCTAACAGTGTCCAGTCTGGGGCTTCCTCCAGGCAGGATTCTTGGGTCCAGGCATCATGGAATAGAAATGACAATGTTTTCTCAACTATCATTATCCCTCAAGATTTTCTGGTGACATTTTTGCATCCTGTCCCTGCAACTTTTGGATTCTGCTGATCTAGAGGCCTTAGGTGACTAAGGGCCCAACTTAAGTTTTCCCAGGACTTTTCTGGGTTTAAGTGAAAGTTGCAGTCCTGGGCAAGACCTGGCAACATGGCGCTCACACCTGGGGATTGACAGAGGGTCCTTGTGTGCTTGATCCTGTCAAGGAGAACACAGGGCTTTATCCCAGAATAGAATGAGGTACGTGGAAGGAGGGGTTCCTCGGGGATGTGTCTTGGCATGCCTCTGTCTCATGGGAAGTGACTACAGGCAAAGTTGCCAACAGCAAGACCCTGCCACAGTGAAGGCTTGGGTCATCCCACCAAGCAGAGAGCCAGGCCAGCCAGGCACTTGCTGTGGGCACAGAAGCAGAGTGCCCACTGCGGAGCTCCACTCGGGAGCGCCTCTCCCCTTGCCCCGCAAGCTGTCTGCACTTGTGCTGACCAGTTCCTTTTCTTTCTCTTTCCCTCTCCATTCCCTTATCATCTAACAAAAATGGGAACACTGGTTAACATTGCATCTCTGTGTTTGTGCCATTTGATTCTCAAACACTCTCAAGAAGTGCCACTCACCCTGAGTATCAAAGGCAAACAGAACCTGGGCTCAGCCCTGTGGAGAGGCAGCCTGTTGGATAGGAGGGTGTGTGTTAGGCAGAGACACGGAATGTGCTGTTGTTGCTTGGAAGTTAAATGTGGTTTTCAAAAGTGTGCGTGCATGCTGATTTGTCAGGAGAAGTTGCTGCAGGCGGTTCTTTTGAAAACCTGGTTAGGCTGGGCCCCTTTCCTCTGTGGTCAGGGCTGGACAGACATGGTGACTGTCAATCTCCAAAAGGCTGCCCCAACTAGATGTGGTGGCAGGTGGAACAGGTGTGCTGGGCCAGAGCCCAGCTTGTCCTCCCAGTGCTCTGCCTTGGGCCCTTCATGCCACCTGCTGGTTTCCAGATACAGAGTAAATTCCCTGGCTGGGGTCCCTCAAAGGCAATGGGGTCCCCCAAAATCCTCTTTTAGCCCCACTTTGCAAGGTTTGCTTTCTAAAGATTCCATTTGTTTTCAAGTCAGACAGTGGCCTCCAAAGAGCGACCAAGCTAGCTGAAGCACTCTATGCCATCTGTCTGTTTCTACCTAGAAAAACTTAAACTCCAGGAAAGGAGGGACTCTGCCAGACACAGTGGCACACACCGGTAATCCCAGTGACTCAGGAGGCTACAGCAGGAGGATGGCAAGTTCAAGGCCAGCCTCAGCAACTTAGCAAGATCCTGTCTCAAAATAAAAAATAAAAAGGGCCGCGCAATGGCGCACACCTGTAATCCCAGCAGCTCCGGAGGCTGAGGCAGGAGGATGGTGAGTTCAAAGCCAGCCTCAGCAAAAAGCAAGGCCCTAAGCAACTCAGTGAGACCCTGTCTCTAAATAAAATACAAAATAGGGCTGGTGATCTGAGTTCAATCCCCAGTACCAAAAAAATAAAAAATAAAAAGGGCTGGATATGTGACTTGGTAGTAGAGCATCTCCAGTTTCAATCCCCTATATGAAGAAGAAGGAGGAGAAAAAGGAATGTAAAGAAGGAAACTTATCTGCCCTGTTCAGTTCTGTGCCCTGCGAGTCTGCCTCCTAAACATACTAGGTAATGTCTCTTGGCTGACTGTGATGAAGGAGAAAGTGTGAAGCCTATCCACCGCAGCATGTGGAATGTAAGAGCGCGACACATTGAACACTACAATTAAAATGACATTTAAAATACACACAATTGGATCTACCATTTTTTAATATGCACACAACATGAACATGGAAAATAAACTAGAATAGGGAGGTGATGAGAACAACTGACAGGAAGGAAAGGTTTGAAAAGATACACACTTGCAGGACAGCAGAACTCGCCCACTGGAATCTTGAAGGATAGTGGGGCAGTGTGAGAAGGAGAAGGCAAGCTCTCCAACACTCCCAGCCCCGGGTAGTATCATGCCTCCAGCTGGGCAGGGCACCAACAAGAAGGGGGAAAAGCAAGCCGGACAGAGCACAGTGCACCAGTGCGTCCTCCCCACAAAGTCCCCAGTTCTGACTGAGGGCTGAGCTAAGCAACCCTCCCGCAGGCCGGACCTTGGCGTCCTCAAACCACCTTCAAGAGAAGTCACCCCCATCCTCTGTGCCTGGACACCTCTAACCTCCTCCTCCTGCTGCCCCCACCACCAACTGCCAGGCAAGACCCTTGCCCTCCAGGGTAAGGCACCTCGGAGACTCCTCACACCCGGAGGGTGAAGCCGCAAGCTTTGGGACCCTTCTGGCCCGGCCTGCACCAGGCACCGCAGACACCCTCACTTCTCATCCCTCCCCCCGACACGTCCCCCAGTTCCACACTCCCCTCTCTCTTTCCTATTTTGCCTGAGCCCCATTCTTTCTGGTCTCACTGTGTCCAGGTTTCCCCAAACTCCCAGACCAGGGTTCCCGCATCTCCCGCCTCTCCAGCTTCCTGGCACCTTGGTCAGGCTCCTGGAGTCCCCCGCCCCTCTGCTGCCCTCATCGCCCCAAGCCCCTACTGCCCCGCCCCGCTCCAGCTGGCCCCTGGGTCCTTCGACCCCCGCACGTCCCGGTCGCGTCCCCGCCGCGTGCCCGCGCCCCCGCGCGCGCCGGCCCGCGCAGCCCAGGTGGATGCGCGCGTCGCGTGGATGGAGACGGCGGCACACCCTAGCGCGCCGCCCCGCCTCCGCGCGCTGCGGATTGGCTCCCCGCGGGCTGGCCAGGGCCGATTGGCTCGGGCCGCGCGGCCGCCGGGCCCGTTTCACGGTGGGTAGCACCGCAGCGTGGATGCTGCTCGGTCCCGCCGCCGCCCCGGAGGAGCGTGGAGCGGGAGCGGCCGGGCGGGGCCGGCGGGAGCGCCTCGAGGAGCCGCTCCCGCCGCCCACCCGGGCCCGCGGCCGGGGCAGCCTGGGGGTCGCGGCCCCACCGGGTGGCCGCGGGCGGGGGACAAAGGGCCATGCGGGGCCGCGGACACTGAGCGCGGCCGGGCGGGCCGGGGGATGCGGCGCGGGGCGGGCGGGACCGAGGGGCCACAGCGACGCCCCTGAGCGCGGCGGCCGCGATGCCGTGGTTCCCGGTGAAGAAGGTCCGCAAGCAGATGAAGCTGCTGCTCCTGCTGCTGCTGCTCACCTGCGCCGCGTGGCTCACGTACGTGCACCTGAGCCTGGCGCGCCAGGGCCGCGCGCTGCGCCAGCGGCTGGGCTATGGGCGAGGTACGAGGGGCGCGCGGGGGCCGGGGCGGAGAGGCGCGGGCCCCAGCCTCCAGCGGGCGGCGGGTCTGGCCCAGCGGAAGCGCCCGGAGACCCTGTTTGCCCACTCCTCTCTGTTTGGCGATTTTGGGGGAGGGGGCACGGTTTGGCCTGGCTGGACGCCCGATGACGTCAGTCATGACGCGCTGGACCCTCTTGGGGTGCGTCCCAGACCTGGGCGGAACCTAGGATCTTGCTGGATTCGATAGCCATGGGGTTCATGGTGCGGTCTTGGCAAGTTCTCCACCCCAGCCCAAGTGACCTGTCGGGCCTGACCTCCACCACCTGCCCACTTAGCAGGACCTCAGTTTCTCCATCTGCTAAGGGAACACCCAGAGATCCCGACCCAAGGGCGGAGCCACGGGAGTGACCCCTGCGCTTGGAATGCTTCTGGAGGGGTGCACTGGGGACACCTGTGCACATGGACTAAGGCGGGTGCTGCCTGGAATAAACCCCCACATCCGGGTGCTCACACACCAAGTGGGGCAGAGTGAGAACCCACAAAGCCGTTCAGGTCCTGGTCAGGAAGGGCCTCTGAAGAAGATGGTGACCTTTGACACACACTCGGGGGAGGAGCTTAGCTTGGTGGGGAGGGTGAAAAGGCAGGAGTAGAAGCACCATCAGGGCAGGACAGACCCAGCCTGGTTGACCTCGACCCTCGTCAAAGATGTAGGGGCAGGGAGCAAGTGTCTCTCCTCCCAGAGACTAGAACAGTGACACTGGCGCCACCGATCCAGGGCTGGGGCTGTTCTCACCCCCCAAGAGGGTCTGTGGATTGTCCCAACCCATGCATCTCACAGCTGACACACCTCCAGACACCCCCAGCACTGCCCCGTCCCTACAGGAAGCTCCCATCCCAACCCCAGCAGTCAGCAGACCACAGGGCTCAGAGCTGACCCAGCTACACAATAACCCAGCCCTGTCTGCTGCCTCTGTGGTTTTTCAGCAGCCAGACTCCCCAGTCTGACTTCCTGAGTAGCTGAGGATCTGAACCCAACCAGGAGGGGGTGGAGGTACAAGAGCCCCACTTCTGAAGATCAGACCCCTCTGTTCTCACTTGGACCAGCTGGGAAGCTGGTCAGTTGGCCCTGGCTGCTCCTGGGTTGGTCCTGGAAGACCAAAGCCACCAGTGGCACTGCTGGAGTGAACTGGGCTGCACCAGCAGGGACCAGCTCTGCACACTGGGCTGAAGCCCATCTCCTGTCCAGCCACCTGGGCTCCACCAAGCCAGGGCTTGTGAGATGCTAAGCAGCGGACATGGTTGAGGCTTTCCTGACTGTCCAGTCAGGCAGTATTCAGGTGGTGCCCAGCAGCTGTGTAGTGCAGAGGCCTACCTGGACACTCACTGTGCTAGGGCTCAGCCTCTGCAGGACAGTGGTGGCAGCCTGGGCTGGGACCTCACACAGAAGGCTCCCAATGCCCATGAGTGCCTGGGCTTAGCTTGGCAGGCTCTGGGCACCTGGGCCAGGCTGTGGGGATTTGTCTGGGAGCTTCTTAGTTGTTCATCTCCGAGCTGGTCAGGGATGAACCGGGGAAGGACCTGGAATGAGGAGCAGGTGTGTGGGCACTGAAGGGGTCTCAGCAGGTAGGAAACCATAGTAACCTCTCTCCCCCAGAGAAACAACCCAGACCAATTTGGTCTTGGTTATGCCGTAGGGGATTCTAGCTTCTGAGGTCTGGATGGAGGTGACAGGCATGGATGTTGAAGCCTGGGCTTGGCTCTGAAGCAGAGGTGTCTCCTAACTTCCTTGGTTGTCCCTCAGTGGGAGCACCAGAAGGGGCAGAAACAGGGTACAGTGAAGCTTCACCCTTCAGAGACTCAGATACCAAAGCATGGGACCCTCCCCGCAAGATACAGTGAGACATTGAGGTCCACAGCTTAGGAAGGATGTACCAGGAAGAGGAGCAGATTCAGAGAAGTGGTTTGCCCCAGGTCTGGGGAAGGGCAGACTAGAAAGTGTTGCCCTGAGGGACAGTCTCCCTCCAGGACCACCTTGGCACCAGGTCCTCTGCAGACAGAACAATGTGTCCATCTCTCCTCTGCCCAGGACAGTCCCAGGGCAAAGTCCTATGGTCAAAGGCAGCAGAGATGGCACATGGGCTGTGGGCCAGAGGTGGCTTGGCCCAGGACCACAGTGCAGGCTTTCCTGACCACAAAGCCCTTAGCTCTTCAGTTCTGGAAGGAGGGAGACAAAGCACTCCAGCACAGGGCAGGAGAGCTGAGGGTGCCGGGCCACCCTGAGTTCCTCCAGAGGCAGGACCGCTGGGTGAGCACAGCCAGGTGGGCGTGGGTGTCCAAGCACAAGCAGATACAGATGCCTGTGCTCTCTCACCCCAGCCAGATGGGGTGCTTCTGCTGGGCTGCCCACCCACCCACCTAGGTAAGGTGTAGATGCAGAAGGCCTCAGGGTTCAGGGAGACCAGCCACCAGGGAAGAGGTGGGGCATGTGCTGAGCAGATGCAGGGAGCGTCTTCCCAGGAGCAGACATCACAGCCTTCCTGCCCTGCTCTGGCCATGTGGGATGGGTTCCTGCCCCCAGTTGGCCCCATCTGCTCTGGCCATGTGGTCACTGGCCTTATGAGCACCTGGGTCCCAGATGTGCTTCACCTACCACCCACAGATGGCGAGAAGCTGACCGGTGTGACGGATGGCCGAGGTGTCCGGGCTGTGCCGTCCACACAGAGGGCAGAGGACTCCAGCGAGAGTCGTGAGGAGGAGCAGGCAGTAAGTGGGGACTGGGGGGCCCGTCGGGGGAGGCCACAGTCTGGCCTGGAGGCCCGTGTGGGTGGACACAGCACTGAGTGCTGGCGTGGCATGGGGGTGGCCGGGTCTGCCTAGGCAGGTGTGATGTGCGGGTGCATCAAGTGTCCAAGCCCCACTGGGGCTGGAGTTTACACAGCCATGCGAACGCAGGACTGAGTGGAGCTGCCAGCTGTGTGTGGTCCTGTGATCCCTCCCTGCCCTTTGAGCTCTGACCTGTGCCATTCCTCTCACACAGCCTGATGGCCGGGACCCACACACGCTGCTTCACGGAGGGGCTGGGAGGCCGCCTCCTCTGAACCTCACCCGTCAGGCGCCCCCCTGGCGGGAGGAGGTGAGCTGTGCCCCCTGAGGGTCTGGGGGGCGTAGGGAGGGTTGTTGCTGACCCTCCTTCTCCCCAGTACAAGGGGCAGGTAAACCTGCACGTGTTCGAGGACTGGTGTGGGGGCGCCGTGGGCCACCTGAGGAGGAACCTCCACTTCCCGCTCTTCCCCCACGTGAGTGCCCGCAGAGGGAGGCCAGGTGGGCCTGCAAAGTAGGGCGGGCAGTGACCTTCCACATCAGTGGTCACTGCTCCCTCAGACTCGCACCACCGTGAAGAAGTTGGCCGTGTCCCCCAAGTGGAAGAACTATGGACTCCGGCTTTTCGGCTTCATCCACCCAGCCAGAGATGGTGCGCAGGTGGGGTGTGCTGGGGGAGGGGTCTCACGAGAGCCTCCCCTGACCCCTGTGCTGTGAACTAGGAGACGTCCAGTTCTCTGTGGCTTCTGACGACAACTCCGAGCTCTGGCTGAGCGTGGATGAGACCCCGGCAGCTGCCCAGCTTGTGGCCTTCGTGGGCAAGGTACCCCTGCCCCTGCCCAGGTCTCTTCCCTCCCGGGGTGCCCCTCCCTCCACACGCCATCTCTCTCCACTGGGCCTGCGACGGCCTCTTTGGAAGGCAGACCGGATGGGTCTAGCCCCCAAGGAGAACGTAAACCCCCACAACCCTGCTGTATCACCCCCAGACTGGCTCCGAGTGGACGGCACCTGGAGAATTCACCAAATTCAGCTCCCAGGTGTCCAAGCCCAGGCGGTGAGTGAGAGGGTGTGTATGCACACATGTGTTGGTGAGTGAGGGAGGCTGGTGATTACTGTGTACCCTTGCACACTCCTACAGCACCAAACCACTGCCCTGAGGACCAGCCCAGAGGGGCATGGGAGCTGTCCCACTTTCTCTGGGCTTTCCAGCTATTAGGGTACCTGGGCATGGTGGAGAACCATCCCTGACTGCTCTTGTCCACAGGCTCATGGCCTCCCGGAGGTACTACTTTGAACTCCTTCACAAGCAGGACGACCGGGGATCTGACCACGTGGAAGTGGGAGTGAGTGTGGCCTGCCCTGCCAAGGCCCTTCCAGAGACCCCGCTGTCCTCCCTCCCACTCCCAGACACCAAGCTGTCCTCCTGCTGTCCTCCCTCCCACTTCCAGGAACCCCACAGTCCTCCCGCTGTATCACCTCCCTCCCACTTCCAGGGACCCCGCGGTCCTCCCTCCCACTTCCAGGGACCCCACGGTCCTCCCTCCCACTTCCAGGGACCCCGCGGTCCTCCCTCTCACTTCCAGGGACCCCGCGGTCCTCCCTCTCACTTCCAGGGACCCTGCAGTCCTCCCGCCCACTTCCAGAGACTCTGCTGTCTTCTCGCCCCTCCCCACAGGACCGCAAGGTGTTCCTATGCAGAGGGGGTTGCCAGGAGGTTAGGAGGGTCTGAGGTGCCCACTGGGGAAAGGGGTTTCTCTAAAGGTGCCCTTTACTAGGGAGGCAATGGAGGGCACAGCCTGTGGGTAGGACGTGCAGAGTGTGGATTCGCAGTAAGACAGAGGCCTGGGGCCTTCCCTGCTGCAGCAGAGGACACAGCCGAGGTGGAGCAGAGGGTCTCAACCCCAGCCCCATGGACTTCACATGTGTCTGACATGGGCGGTGAGCGTCCTTGGCAGGCTGGACGACCTGGAATGACTCTGAAGAGGCTGAGGGAGCCCATGAGAGGGCCCAGGATCTGCTCCCCAGGAACCTCAACTTGGAAGGACAAGACAGGGATAACCTCTGCAAAGGAGAGCCGAAAGAGCACCCCTGGGGCAGGGCACTGGGCAGGCAGTCCAGGAGATGCTGGGTCTGGCCCTGGACAGCACGCAGTGGCCCCAGAGGGCAGTAGTGCAGAACCAGGCATCAGTTGGGATTTGAAGCCATAACAGGCAGGCCAGGAAGATCTAGGGTGGGTCTGGGTCTGCCCTTCGGACTCTAAGCCTTTTGGGCCTCCTGGCAGTTAGCCCTGCTCCGGAAAGCAGGACACCCCTCCCGTCCTCCCTCCCAAGAGCTTCCTGTATCCTTTGAGGGATCGCTCCCACTATCCCCCAGCCTGAGCCAGGGAACACCTCTCCTCTCCTCCCTGAAGCCAGTCTTTCCTGTCTCCAACCCCAGTGGCGAGCTTTCCTGCCCGGCCTGAAGTTCGAGGTCATCGGCTCTGCGCACATTTCCCTGTACACAGGTACGGGGCTAGGTACCTCTTCACAGGCGGGGCGCCTCTGGTGGGCGGGGTCTGTGTGGTGGGGAGGGGCGAAGAAGAGCCCCTCCACCTCCTTCTGCCAGCAGATGAGTCAACCCTGAAGATGGACCACGTGGCCCACGTCCCCCAGTCTCCAGCCAGCCACGTAGGAGGACGCTTGCCACAAGAGGAGCCCAGTGCTGACATGCTGCGGCCGGACCCCAGGGACACCTTTTTCCTCAGTGAGAAAGGGCCCACAAGGGGCGAGGGCGGGCACCAGGCCAGGCTACAGGTTGACTGCCCCTCCCACAGCCCCTCGGCTGGAGCCTTCGAGCCTGGAGAACGTGCTGGAGCCCTGTGCGTACGCCCCTACCTACGTCCTCAAGGACTTTCCAATCGCCAGATACCAGGGACTGCAGTTCGTAAGTGCACTGCGCAAGGCTTCGGGAGGCTGGCCTCCAGCCTTCCGGGAGACCCCACCCTGACCTCGGCCCCGCCTCCCAGGTGTACCTCTCCTTCGTCTACCCCAATGACTACACGCGCCTCACTCACATGGAGACTGACAACAAGTGCTTCTACCGAGAGTCGCCACTGTACCTGGAAAGGTAGAGGGTGGTCCTTCCGGAAGTGAGGCGGGGCCTTGACGGGGCGGGTATCTGATGCCCTGCCCCGCCCACCCCAGGTTTGGGTTCTATAAATACATGAAGATGGACAAGGAAGAGGGGGAGGCAGAGGAGGAGGAGGAGGTGCAGCGCCGTGCCTTCCTCTTCCTCAACCCTGACGGTGAGTACCGCGGCCCAGCGGCCCAGCGGCCCAGCACCCCCAGCCCGCCCACCCAGGCATGGCCTGCTGACCCGCTTCCCTGCAGACTTCCTGGCGGACGAGGACGAGGGGGAGTTGCTGGACAGTCTGGAGCCCACTGAGATGTCCCTGCCACAGGGCCGCCACAGGTCTCCAGCCCCAGCGGCGCCCACGGAGACTGCCGTCACCCCTGCCCTGTCGACACCACCCAGCCCCCGGGACCAGCACACCCCCAGACACTCCCGGGCCCTGCGCTGGGCTGCCCAGGCCGCCCGCCCCCTGCCCCTCTTCTTGGGTCGAGCTCCACCCCCACGTGCCGCTGAGAAGCCACCCTCTAAGGTGTATGTGACCAGGGTACGACCAAGGCAGCGGGCTTCCCCAAGGGCACCTCGCAGCCCTCTTTGGCCTCCCTTCCCTGGTGTCTTCCTGCGCCCCAGGCCCCTGCCCAGAGTGCAGCTGCGGGCACCCCCACACCCACTACGGTGGGGCCGGAGGACTGGAGGCCCCCAGGCCACAGAGCTGAGGCCCCCACCCGGGGCTCAGGCCTCCCAGGGAGATCCGGAGGGCCAGGCACTTGTGCCGGGACTGGCAGCGTTGTCGGCGGACTCGAACTCATCAGCGGAAGCACAACCGGTGACTTCCTTCCTGAGCTTGTCCCAGGTCTCTAGGCCGCAGCTGCCTAGAGAGGGCGAGGAGGAGGAGGAAGGGGAGGATGATGGGGCCCCGGGAGATGAGGCCTCAGAGGACAGTGAGGAGGAGGCCATTAGGGCTCTGGGCCGCTGGCGTGAGGACGCCATCGACTGGCAGCGCACATTCAGCGTGGGTGCTGTGGACTTCGAGCTGCTGCGCTCAGACTGGAACGACCTTCGCTGCAACGTGTCTGGGAACCTGCAGCTGCCCGAGGCTGAGGCTGTGGACGTGGTGGCACAGTACATGGAGCGGCTCAATGCCCGCCACAGTGGGTATGAGGGCCTGGAGGGGAAGTGCCAGTCTCGCACATCCCTGGTGCCAGTCTGGGAAAGATGCAGTCCACCCTGGGCTTTTATTTCTTTTCATTCATTCTTTCTTTCTTTTTTTTTTTTTTTTTTTCCCAGTACTAGAGATTGAACCCAAGGACATTTAGCCACTGAGCCACATCCCTGGCCCTTTTTATTTTATATTTTGAGACAGAGTCTTGCTCAGTTGTTTAGGGCCTCACTGAGTTGCTGAGGTTGGCTTTGAACTTGCCATCCTCCTGCCTCAGTCTCCAGGCTTACAGGCATATGCCGCCTAGCCCAGCTGCACTCCGCCCTAGGGAAGCCCCAGGGGGCTCCTCTCCCCTTGGTTCCTAACTCCTCTGGGCCCTTATCCAGGTTCAGGGCCTCCCTGGAGCCCCACCCAGAGCTGGCTCCATAAAACTTTACCTCCAAACCCCACATCTGTCACTGTGGACCTGAATCCAATGATGGATCCAGTTACAGGGGTTAGTGGTCAGTCTCGGCCAGATGCTGAACAAACAGCCCCTTCTAGGGGCCAGACAGACTGCAGAGGTCAAGTTCAAGACCCGTAGGCCCCTCCTCTCCCTGCACAGAGCTGCAGGCTCTTTACCAGGGGTCTAGTCTGTCCATATATATATTTTTTAGTTGTAGATGGACACAATACCTTTATTTTATTTATATTTTTATGTGGTACTGAGCATTTAACCCAGTGCTTCATACATGGGAGGCAAGCACTCTACCACTGAGCCACAACCCCAGCCTACCAGGGGTCTAGTCTTGAGGCTGTGGCGGGTCCAGGATTCCTGCCCTACTGCTCGCCCCAGGCCCCAGGCACCCAACTTATTTTCACCCTACCTGGGGCCCTATTTTTGCTCTGGGGAGTTTTCAGAAGGCCATGCTGTGTAGTAGCCACAAAGGAGAGGTGGAATCTACACTGAACAGCCATGCGGGCAAAGGCCTGCTGGGGACAGGAGGCCAGGCAGAAGGTAAAGATGTGGAAGGTTCTGAGCAGGGCCAGAGTTGAGTCCATGGTGGTACACAGTGTGCTGCTGCCTTGGGGAGGGGGTGGGGCACCTGACAGGCCTGGTCTAGGGCAGTGATGGACCCTCCTGCGACTGGGGCTGGGGGAAGGCATTCAATTCCAGGTGCCTCAGAGGGCAAGCCTGCCCTGCTCTAGGCTTCCTGAGACCATCTCACTGTCCCATGAGTAAGAGGGGACTGTCCGGCCAGGTCATGGCTATGACCCCACCTTTGCCCACTTGGGTGTGAAGGTGAGGCTGCTACAAAGGATCAAGAGCATTTGAGGCAGAAGATTGCTGGCTTGGGGAGAGTGGTAGAGGGGGCAGGAGCTGAAGAGGGAAATCTAGACCCCAAGAGGTAATACTGGTGGGCTCCCAAGGATAGGAGTACTGACCTCCAAGGGAAGGCGGGAGGCCCTGTCTGAGAGCAGCGAGCATCCAGGCAGTGGAGGGCACCCCTAAGGAGAGGCGGCCCTGGGCTCAGAGGCCTCCCAGTGCTGGCTGCCCTACTTTCTGCTCCGCCCTGGGGAAGGAAAACACAGGTCAACCTACCTCCTTTCTGGGAACTCGGGCAGGGTAGGGGCGTAAAGGGCCGTGCCAGTCCCCATGCCCAGTGGTGGACTCTCGAAGGCCCCGTCCCGGGGGAAGTCGGTTGAGGTGCAGGCCCCAGCTAACACGCCCGGCCTCGCAGGCGCTTTGCACTTCTGCGCATCGTGAACGTGGAGAAGCGTCGGGACTCGGCTCGCGGAAGCCGCTTTCTTCTCGAGCTGGAGCTGCAGGAGCGCGGGGGCGGCCGCCTGCGCCTGTCGGAGTACGTCTTCCTGCGCCTGCCTGGATCCCGCGTGGGGGACGCAGACGGAGAGCGTTCCGAGCCGCCGCCTGCTGCCTCTGCGCGACCCGACGGCCGTCCGGAGCTCTGCCGACCGCTGCGCCTGGCCTGGCGCCAGGACGTCATGGTGCACTTTATTGTGCCAGGTACTGGCGCTGTGGATGGGCGCGACGGGGTGGGGCTGCGGAGGCCCCCGGAGGCCTCTGGAGAGAATGGGGGCGCCGATGCCGGGACAGGGTGTGGGGTGGCTGCAAGGAGGTTCCCCGGAGCCCGGGTTCAGCAGGGGTCCAGAGCAGTTGGCTCAGGGCGTCCCCTCCTACAGTAAAGAACCAGGCGCGCTGGGTGGCGCAGTTTCTAGCAGACATGACTGCACTGCATGCGCGCACCGGTGACTCGCACTTCAGCGTCGTCCTGGTGGACTTTGAGAGCGATGACATGGACGTGGAGAGTGCCCTGCGAGTAGCACGGCTGCCCCGGTAATGGCGTCCTCCTCCACCACCACCTGGGGGGTGGCCCATCTTTCCTCCTTGGTAGGTGTGTTTCCTGCCAAAGCCACCTGTAGGATCAGTGCCTGTGACTTCCCCTCCCACAGGTACCAGTACCTGAGACGCACCGGCAACTTTGAGCGTTCTGCTGGGCTGCAAGCCGGAGTGGACGCAGTGGAGGTGCGCAGGCCACACAGGTTTGGGGCAAGGTGATAGGGCTGCCAGGGGGGAGCTGGTCTGTGGGAGGAGAGGTGGGCTCAGAACTCCTGACCCCCAGGACCCCAGCACCATCGTGTTCCTCTGTGACCTGCACATCCATTTCCCGCCCAACATCCTGGATGGCATCCGCAAGCACTGCGTGGAGGGCGCGCTGGCGTTCGCACCCGTGGTCATGCGCCTGGGCTGCGGGAGCTCCCCTCGCAACCCACACGGTAAGGCCCTAAATGCCCCAGGTGTGCAGGGTGAAGTCCGGAAGCCTGGAGCCCTCTCCCAACCTCCTCCAGAGGCCTAGGATCCCACCAGTGCCCCCTGTAGTGCCAGGACTACAGAGCCCCCAGTTTTGTGCCAGATCCATAAGAACCTGCCCAGTGCCCCATCATGCCCTGTACTTCTGGTGGTGGCCCATCACTAGAGGGTGGTCTCTGATAGCTCAGAGTGGTGGGACTCAGACCTCCTGAGGTCCCCAGACGCCCTCTGGGAAGGCGTCTTGCAGGGCCAGCCTTATGAAGGGCCTCCCCTCAGGTTTCTGGGAGGTGAACGGCTTTGGCCTCTTTGGAATCTACAAATCAGACTTTGACCGCGTGGGAGGAATGAACACCGAGGAGTTCCGCGACCAGTGGGGGGGCGAGGACTGGGAGCTCTTGGACAGGTGACTGCTCCTGAGACTGAGCCCCCATCCTCAGGTGGGAGGGTGGAACTACAGGGCCCCATGTGCTAAGAAGACCCTGCCCTCTCCCCCCATCTTCCCAGGATCTTATAGGCCTGGGCGGGCACCTCAGTCCCTGGGACCCCTCCCACCCTCAGGGTCCTGCAGACACAGGGCGGTCCTGACACCCAGCTCTGGGCCAGGTTGCTGACCTGCTCCACCCACCCAGGGTCCTGCAGGCAGGGCTGGAGGTGGAGCGGCTTCGAATGCGCAACTTCTACCACCACTACCACTCCAAGCGGGGCATGTGGGGTGCACGCAGCCGGAAGAGTCCCCACGAGGAGCGGTCTTGAGGGGGCAGCCCCAGGGGGTCCGGTGGGAGCAGCTGAGGGCCATGTTCTGAGCCCTGACCCAGGCACAGCCACCACCCCTGCCTGCCCCTCTCTGCCCACCAAGGCTCCCTGTGGCCCTCCCCTGAGAGGCAGGCTTCACAGCTGGTCAGGCCGGGCCACCATGGTCCCTACAGTCCATGATGATTTCTGTGAAATTTTCTGTAGCGATGACATTGTTTTCAAGATTTCCAAGAGTTCTGTCTGTCCCAGTTTTTATTCAAAAAGAAATGAAATATTTTTTTTAGTTCCGACTTGTCCTCTGTGGCTTGTGCTCTAGGGAGGCACTGCCTGCCCTCGGTGCCCCTGGCTGACCCCGCCTACCCTGCCCCTTGTCCTCAGCGTAGGCCCCAGGAGTTCCATTTTCTTCCCTGACACCCACCTGTGCAGTCTTTGGCCACAAGAACAGACGGTGTGGGGCCTTCCCACAGGCAGAGTGGGCTCTCATCTCCTGTCCCCCTCGCTTTGAAAGCAGAACATGGGGGTGGATGCTTCCTCATCCTCCCAAGGTGGAGGCCCAGGATCAGTGAGGACTCTGGGTAGCAGGAACAGGAAATGCAGCTTGTGTTGGGGTCAGGCTCAGAGGTAGAGGACACACAAGCATGAAGCCCCGGCTTCCTTCCAGCACCGGAAAAAAGAACAACTTGATCTGCTTAAGCCATAGTGGGGGTGAGGGTGGCATTTGCTCCCACTGGGGGAACACCCAGGGTACAGTGACCAGAGGCTGGACAGTGCCACTGGGAGCCACGCTTTCCTCTCTGCCCGTGTCTCAGCTCCATCTCAGCCTGGGTCCAGGGGCAGGCAGGTGTACTCACAGCTGGGAGACTGTGTAGCAAATCAGCACAAAGGTGGTGGTTGAAAATGACACTGTGGAGACCAGGCCCAGCCTTTCCTCACCTTCTCCAGTTGGACTTCTCTCTCATGCCCCTTCATCCTCAGAGTCAGCAGCTGGGGGGCTTGCTCGAGTTCATGTGCTCCCCAGGCCCCTTGCCCCTCCTCCAAGAGCCCCATGATTCATGGAGCCACCAGGGCCCCTCCCTCTCCACACCTTCCATGAGGTCACAGCGGCAAAGTTCCTTTGGCCATGAAGTTAGGAATGAGGGTTCTTCAGGGGCTGCTGTTCTGTCTGCCTCCTCGCTCACGCTGAGTGGGCAACCTGCCCACCGTCTAGCCATCCCTTGGGATCCACCTGGGTTGAGCCCCAGGTCAGGTCTCAGTACACAAGGCAGCTAAAAAGGTAAAGCTGGAAGGACAGAGGCACCCATTCAGCACTGAGGTCCCAAGTGTAGTGCTTCTGGAAGGGGCAGCCCTTGGGGGGCAGCTGGCTACTGCCCAGCCCGCAGATGCTGGTGACACCAAGTTTCCTGTGACTCGCTGCCCACAGGTGAGGACCCACAGGGCCAAGACTGGCCAGCCACAGACTCAGCCAGAACCCCAGAGGCCTGTAGTGCCCTCTCCTCCCAAATAGGTAGAAAGTTTTCCCCACTCAGATATTTCATAATGAGGAAAGCGGCACTATATTCAAGAATACAAGCTGCCAAGCCTGAGGGGGACAAGCAAAGAAAAGGAAGGTACGCAGGCAGGTGAGCACGCCGAGCACAGTCTCGGAGGCAGAAGCAATGTTCAGGCAGAATTCCACGTGACGTGGGCAAAGACACCACGATTTGTCAATCCGTTTGACTACTCAGCACCCACTGTGTCAGATCCTGTCCCTGAAGGACGTCCACTCTAGCACAGGGCGGGAGGTGCCTCACGTCTGGTCTGGCTGGGCTGGTGGCAAGTGCTGTGGAGAACAGGGGAGCACAAAGGCTGGGGCAGGGGACTTGCCGTGGGCCACATCTCTAACAGGGTGGTCAGGAAAAGCAGCCCGAGAAGGTGGTGCCTGAGCCCAGCCAGGGAGGCGAGAGGGGCGCAGCCAGCTGGAGGGAACTTGAAATCATGATGAAAACAACAGAAATGGAAGTTATCACCCAACCCTTGGGAAGGAGCCACTCTAGCAATTTCTTCTATTTTTTAAAAATATTTTTAAGTTATACGTGGACACAATGTCTTTATTTTGTTTATTAATTTTTTTTATGTGGTGCTGAGGATTGAACTCAGTGCCTCACACGTGGGAGGCAAGCGCTCTGCCACTGAGCCACAACCTCAGCCCCCACTCTAGCAATTTTTAAGAATAGCTGTTGTTGGAAACCTGGTGAGGAACACAGGAGAAAACCCCAAGAAAAAGCCACAGCATGAAAAGACATAAAGCAGATGAAAGAGATCAGGGGAAGGGCTGGGATTGTGGCTCAGCGGTAAAGCGCTTGCCTCGCATGCGTGAGGCCCTGGGTTCGATCCTCAGCACCACATACAAAGCAATAAAATAAAGACATTGTGTCCATCTACAACTAAAAAAATATAAAAAAAAAAAAAAAAGAGAGAGAGAGAGAGACCAGGGGAAGATGGAAGAGCAAGCCACCGACAGGTGTCATCTGTGACACATCAGAAGAAAACTTCGGAGATCAATAAGGGTCACAGCCTTCAGAACCACATGCCACCTGGCCTGGTAGCACACCTGAGCTCCCAGCTGCATGAGAGGCTGAGGCAGGGGGATCGCAAGTTTGAGGCCTGTCTGAGCAACTTTGCAAGACCCGTCTCAAAATAAAAAATACAGAAGGGCTGGGGTGTGGCTCGGTGTGGAGCTCTTGCCTGGCATTTGCAAGGCCCTGGGTTTGGTCCCCAGCTCCCCCAAAATAAAATTAAAACACCATACCAAAAAGTGAGCCTGCGCATATGCAGATGAAGCCCCTGGGCTTCGAGATAAGACCCTGTGGCCTCAGGCCCTGCACCCAGTGGGAGCGGGGATTCCTCCAGCTGTGGAACTCTGCAGAACACCTGAGGGGAAGAGCCAGCCTTAGTGGGACCCAGCAGGTGGGGCGGAGCACTCATTCCAGAGCCAGCCAAGGTAGGAGAACAAAGAGGACTCCAAGCTGGCAGAGACGCCAGGACAGGGCTCACAGGAGCAGGAGCGCGGTCCTCCAACAGACCAAGCAGCTGCTGAGAGAAGGCACGCTGCCAGGGCAGCGAGGGCGCCGGGCAGTGGCCCAGACCTGGTAAGGGGGCATCAGGGCTCTGCCAAGACCCCCGATTCCTCCAGTCAGCACCAGCCCCAGGACCACTGCTGCTCTGCTGCCACTTAGCATCAGGAATGCCTCTGGACACCTGGCTTGCTTTGCAGCTTCTGGAAACTGGCTAGCCTTGCAGAGCCTCAGTTTCCCAGCCGGTAAGGTGAAGGTAGGTGTGGCTCCACCTCCCTGTGCGCAGGGCGAGGACAGTGTGGTGCCCTGCCAGCCCATCCTTGCTGTTTCTCTCCTGTGACAGCCGTGCGGCTGGGTGGAGCTTCTTTCCAGCCCCACCACGCGGGACCCTGGGGCTCCTTTAGCCACAGCCCGCCTTCCCTTGTCCTGACATTCCAGCTCCTCACAGAGGCTGGGACCCCCTTGAAAGAGCATCCGAAGGTTCCCAGGGCTCCTGGGGCCACCTGCCCCCCACAGGCTCCTCCACTGGCTCAACTGCTCTGCGCCCTTTGGGTCCCTGTCCCCTTCGGGGCCCCTGTGGCCTGACAGGCAGAAGTGCTGTGGATGCTGTGCTGGTCCATGTCTGTGCCCCCCAGACCCGCAGAGGCGCAGCTGGGGGTGTCCCTGAAGCACACAAGAGCTCAGAGGGCTCAGGAAACACATGAACCAACAAACAATGGCCTGACCCAACGGGCAGATGTGGGTCCATGCAAGCCCAAGAAGGTGCCACCCTGGAGCAGACTGGGACCTGGTCTCCTCAGCTGCCTCCATGCCCATGCAGCCTGGATGCTGGCAGAGGCCAACTGGCACACTAGCAGCCCCAGGGGCCAAGGGCCACACTGCCCACAGAGCAAGTCCTGCTAGGTTCTTTGGAGGAGGCCCCCCGCGGCCTGTCGCTAGGTTTGCGAGCGTGGGAGACGCCACGCATGGGTTTGTGGACCGGAAGCGCCTCCAGCGCCTGGAGTCTGGCAGCTGTGCCCCATCCGGCCCATGGCATCAGCTGGATGTGTGACACCCCTGCAGGCTGTGTGACCACAGCGACCTCCTCACCCTCTCTGTGAGCCAGCACACTCCTGACTTCTTAGCAGGGCCGTCCGCAGGCTCCCGACCTGCGACCTGCACAGGTTGCGGTGAGAGTCCTCCCACCCAGCTCTCTGTAAGGTGGCAGTGCCCTGGGGACCCAGGACAAGCACCACACTCGCCGTGGAGGCCCCTGGGCTCCGGGTCCTCAGCCTGACTGCACTGAGCTCCTGTGGAGGGCGGGCTGTTCTTAACTCCGGGCAGAGCTCCCTCCATGCTTCAGACCCACCTGCTAGGGGAAGCCTGGCCTTCCTACAGGGCTCCTGCCACACAGTGGCTCCAGGGAGAGGGGACACTCCAGGAGGGCGAGGGGATGAGCACTGTGGAGACAGGCCCAGCAGGCGCTGCCTGTCCCTCCAGCCCCGTAGCCATTAGAAGAAGTACCCGGAGTCCAGGCTTCCCTGGGACCCTGAGCTCCAGTGCGAGGTGGTCTGGAGCCTGGCAGGAGTACATCCTCCAAGGGCCTCTCTGCCCACAGCCCCTCTGCCAGGGGAGGGGGAAGCCAGCAGACCTGGCCTGGGACCTGCAGGCTGCCTCTGGCCTCCTGTCCACGCCTGTTTGCCTCCTCCCGGCCAAGGCACCAGCCTCGTCAAAGCCCTTGCAGCCAGGTGGCTCTGGCCTTCCAGCCTGTGCCTCTCAGCCCCTTGGACCATCCACAGTGGGCCTGAGTGAAGGGCGGGCCTCTGGCTGAGCCAGGCCTCTGCCTCCAGGCCGCTCAGTGCCGTACAAACTTGTCTCCCGGGATTTTTCCACACGAAACACGTCTCCCAGGGAGGCAACCGGTCTGATGAGCTGGGCGTGCGCTGCTCACCCCTCCCTCCCGTACCCCCACAGTGCCATCTTCCACAGCAGCAGGGCCCAGGATGGAGCCCAGGACGCCTCAGCGGGCAGCAGCGTCCTCGGGGATGAGCCCCGGGGCCAGCGGGACCCAGACCTCAGGCACGGTAGGCTCCCCACCCCGCCCCACCCACAGCCCAGCCAGACCCCACCCTAGGGGGTGCTTCACCTTCCCTGGGTCCACTTCTCCACTAGCTCCGCACACCCTCCAGCCTTCTCAGCACTGGACTCACCCTCTGCTACCCAGGACTCTAACTCCCTGCTTGCCACAGGCCACTGCCCCCAGTAAGGCAAATGGCTTTAGGGGACCAGGACTCGGGCTCCACGGGGAAGAGAGCTCAGACAGAGCCCAGAATCAGGTCTTAGGGGAGGCAGAGGCCATCAGAACAACAGCCCAGGGGCATCTGAGGGAGCCCTGGAGGGAGAGGGCAGCTGAGGCCCACTTACCCACACTGCAGGCCTGCTGGGCCTACCCGCCACCCCCATAGATGAGGGCCTGTCCTAAATGCCACCTGCCCAAGAGCACCAGAGCCTGCTGGCCAGCCGGCTGGACACGCTGGAGAGCCCTTCTAGGGACCAGCTCTGCTACCCCCTGACACCAGCCCTCTACCCTCCCCGTACAAGTCCCTGCCCCCAGCTCCTGTCCCCCAGCCTGGCAGGCGCTGACATGAGCCCAGGCCCCTCTGAGTCACCCCCCTGGGGCAGCCCCGCCTGCCGGCTCAATCCTGCTGCTCCCTGACTCATGTGCTGAGAACGGGCCTCCCACCCCAGGCCTGGGGGGCAGGAGCCAGGAGAGGTGCCAGACGGCCCAGCAGCCTTCTGAGGCTTTCTGGGGTCTCTGTGGGTCAGTGGGCTCAGTCCCCAGCCATCCGCAGACCTCCCAAAGTTTCGCTGGGTTCCAAGGGCGAGGGCAAGGGCCCTCTCCCTCCACCCTGAAGCTCCAGCCTCTGCCCTGCACCCTGCCCTCAGCACTGACCTGGCCCTGACAGCATCTACTGCTGCCTCTGCCCAGGTCCCCCGGCTTTGTGTGGGCTATCCTGAAGGTTGCTTGGTGTGGAGCTCCAGAGCCCCCATCCCAGGACACCCCTTCCCATCAGGCTGGGGCAGCAGGCATGAGCTCCCCAGCTAGCTCGCCAACACTCAGGACATGGGCACCTCAAGGCCAGCTCTGGTCTTTGCAGGCTTTGAGCAAGTAGGGCCCAAGCCCGTGGCCCTGTCTTGGGAAGGGAGAGAAGGAGGCAGGAGGCCAGGCCAGCCCTTGGGTGCACACAGGGCCCGCTCTTCCGCCCAAATTCCACCTTAAGCAGGCAGGCGCGGCCCCTCCCTCCCACCTGGCTCAGGTGTCCCCGCCCATAGCCGCGCTGGAGCAGGGCGGGCAGGCGTCTGTCTCCAGGCTGGCTCAAGGAGCACCAGTGGAAGGGACTTTGGGGACAGGGCCTAGAGGGACGAGACTGTGAAGAGGCCCAGGCCAGGTGGGCTGGTCAGGCACGCTGGCCACCATGCAGGACAGTAACTTCCTGCTGTCGGCTCTGCAGCCCGAGGCTGGTGTGTGCTCCCTGGCTCTTCCCTCAGACCTGCAGCTGGACCGCCGTGGTGCCGAGGGGCCGGAGGCTGAGCGGCTGCGGGCAGCCCGCGTCCAGGAGCAGGTCCGAGCCCGCCTCCTGCAGATGGGCCAGCAGCCAAGGCACAACGGGGCAGTGGAGCCTGAGGGGGCTATCGAGGCAGCCAGAGGTAGGCCTCGGAGGGCAAGGTGGGCAATGGTGGGCAGTGGAGACCGCCAAGGGATGGCAGCAGGCAGAGGTGGCCTCGGTGGGTGTGGCAGTGTGAGGGCAGAGGCCGCGACGTCTCGGTTCAGCCCTTGACTCACCGAGGCCTACTCTGAGTCATGGCCCCGCCCCAGTGGACAAGGAACAGCCACAGGTGGGGTTCCAGCAGGGCCCCCGGCCTCCCAGGATGCAGCCTGGTGGGGCCCACCTGCCTCTGGGGCCTGAAGCCCTCCCTGTCAGGGCTCAGGGTGGGGGACGTGAGCGCAGCAGCAGCCAGGCCTGAGTGTGGCAAACCCGGAACACATGCCTGGCCCCGGGCAGGCTCATGAGCTCAGAGATCAGTGTCCTCCACACCCTGTGGGAGTGAGGCGAGCAGGGGGGGGGTTCTGGGAAACCTTGGACCAGAGCCAGGGCCCGTCTGGACCAGCCGCTCCCTGAGGAATTGCTGGGGTGGGCCTGGCGGGAGTGACCCACTTACTCCAAGAGAGAGAAGGGCAGGTGGGGGTGCACTTCAGCCCACCTAGCCCACCCATGGGGTGTGTAAGGGTCACACAGACATGGTAAGTTCAGGGCAGTTGTTCCAGAAATGTCATTTGCTCTCTTTCTGAGGTATAGCAAGAAAGACAAAAGTTAAGACAGTAAGACGAACCTCTAGATAGAGGCCCAGATCCCAGCTTACAGTGGTCCATGTGCCATTTGGAGGGTCCCCAAAATGAGCCTCCAGACACGGACAGGGGAAAGAGGGTCGGTCAGCAAGGGGCCTGGCTGGGCCAGGTGGATTGTGGCCTGGACCTCTCTGGGCCCCAGGGGTCATGGGGTGGGGGTTGCAGGGAGGGGTTAATTACCACCCAGGCTACCCTGCCAATTAGGGAGAGGAGGATTGTAATTTGGGGGTGGGCGTAAGGTCCCCAGGCTGGGGGTGTGCCCCCCCCAGGCTGGGCCACCCTAGCCTCAAAGGGTTAATAGCCCTGCTCAGAGCCCCATTAACCAGGGAGGGTCTGGGGACTGTGCAGGTGGGGGGTCCCCAGAGCCGCTGGTGAGGGCTAGCCTTAGCAACTTAGTGAGGTCTGGGGAGAGGCAAGAGCTGGGGGAGGCAAGCCCTCCTGCACCCCATCCTGCCCCTTTGGCCAGTTGCTCTGCCCAGGGAGCCCTTCCCACAAGCCTGGGCCCTGGCAGAGGCCAGCTCCCGCCCCCGCCCCTCACCCCCGCCCCTCATGCCCCAGGCTCTCCACTGCGCCACCCTTGCTGGTAGGGACGGTCTGGTCTCCAGCCTCTCCTGTAGCACCATGTGCTCATCTGGCTGCCCGTCACGTCCACAGCGAGACCCTCCTCACTCCCTTCCTCCCCTCCTTCCACCTATTATTATTATTATTTTTTTTTTTTGGTGCCAGGAATTGAACTCAGAGGTGCTTTTCCACTGAGCCGCATCCCCAGTCCTTTATTATATTTTATTTTGAGACAGGGTCTCTCTGAGTTGCTTAGACCTCACTAAGTTGCTAAGGCTAGCTTTAAACTTGTAATCCTCCTTCCTCAGCCTCCCAAGCCTCTGGGATTACAGGCGTGTACCACAGGACCCAGTGTCCACTTATCCTTCTAAGGGGCCAACCAGCCCTCCGTACCCAGCCACCACCACCTTTCTGCCCACTCACTTCTGAGCAGGGCTGACACTATTGCCCTTGGCTTATGTGTGGCTGAATAGGGTGGGTGTGGCCCCTGCCTCAGGTTCTGCCAGGTGAGAGGGGCACTACCCATCAGGGCAGACTGGCCCAGGGAGACTGCATCCTTGGCTAGAGCACCATTACTGCCCTGTGAACACAGCACAGATGGGCTCTAGGCATAGGAGGATGTCAAAGAGGTCAGCGTGGGCCAGGGAAGGCTGGGCTGGCTTCCTGGAGGAGGGGGCTGGGCACTGTACCCTAGTAGGGATCAGGCAGCAGATGAAGACGACCCTGGCACGCACCCCAGGCAGCCAGGAGGGTCATGGGGTGAATGCTCTGTCCTCCCTCAGACAGACAGGCACCACAGTGTACTGTGGAAGAGGAACTGGAGAAGAGGAGGGCCAGTGCCCACTGGCCTTCCTCCCCTGGGCCAAGGACCCTTCCAGGGTCACACACAGAGACACCTGGCAGATGGGAGGAGAGAGCCAGCACTCTGCTCTCCAGCCAGGTCAGGGCACCACTGTCTTCATCACAGGCACTTCCAGGGGTCAGTACCCCACGCTGCAGGCTGGCTTCAGCTCCCGCTCCCAGGGCCTGAGTGGGGACACGACCTCGGTAAGTGGAGCCCTGCCCAGCTGGGGCAGTCTGCCTGTTGCAGTCCAGACTGAGGGGAGGCTATGGGGCAAGAGGGCATGGGCACCAGGTGACGCGGGCACCCCATCACCAGCTCTTCCCACCCACAGACCTTCCAGCCCATCGCCAAGCCAGCCTATAGCCCGGCCTCCTGGTCCTCCCGCTCCGCCGTGGACCTGAGCTGCAGTCGGAGGCTGACCTCCACCCACAACGGGGGTGGCACTTTTGGGGTGGGGTATGCCCACCGCACCCCACCCATGCCCACCCGTCCCGTGTCCTTCCATGAGCGGGGTGGAATGGGTAGCCGGGCTGACTATGACACGCTGTCCCTGCGCTCGCTGAGGCTGGGGGCCGGGGGCCTGGATGACCGCTGCAGCGTGCTGTCTGAGCAGCTGGGGCCTGGAGCCAGCCCCACCTACAGGGCCTTTGCCTACGAGCGCCAGGCCAGCTCCAGCTCGAGCCGGGCAGGGGGGCTGGACTGGCCAGAGGCCAGCGAGGGGCCCCCCAGCCGGACCATCCGTGCTCCCGCCATGCGGACCCTACAGAGATTCCAGAGCAGCCACCGAAGTCGTGGGGGCCCTGGAGCAGTGCCAGGGACTGGCCTGGAGCCCGTGGCCCGAGCTCCGTCGGTGCGCAGCCTCAGCCTCAGCCTGGCGGACTCTGGCCACCTGCCTGACATGCGTGGGCTGGACAGCTATGTTGGCCACCGCACCCTGCAGAGGCTCAGCAGTGGGTGAGCCAGTGGGCCTGGGCAGAAGGGGACTTCGCCACACAGCTTGGCCCAAGCCCAAGGTCAGCCTGACCCTGTCCTTCACTCTGCAGCTTTGATGACATTGACCTGCCCTCAGCAGTCAAGTACCTCATGGCCTCAGACCCTAACCTGCAGGTGCTGGGGGCAGCCTACATCCAGCACAGGTGCTACAGTGATGCTGCAGCCAAGAAGCAGGTGACCACCCCTCGGCCACCCTTCCTGCCCTTTGGTGACTGCATTGCTTGCCCTCACCATCTCCCACCTCTCCCTGACCTCTGGTCTTTGACCACCCCTCACTGATCTCCAGGCTGACTGGGCAGACCCCAACCTGTTTAGAACCTTCTCAGGAGGAGAGGCAGGGAGGTGCCGTGTGTGTATCTGCACGCATCTGCACTACCCACACACACCTGTGTCGCCTCCGCACACCTGCACACACCTGCATCCCCCTTCACCTGCATATATCTGGATCCCCTGCATGCACCGGTGTCACCTGTACACACTGTGCTTACTCCCACATAAGAGGTCTGTGTGGGCCTGCGCAGCCTGCACACATCCACACACACCTGCACACATGTGCCACAGGCCCGCAGCCTTCAGGCCGTGCCGAGGCTGGTGAAGCTCTTCAACCACGCCAACCAGGAGGTGCAGCGCCACGCCACGGGCGCCACGCGCAACCTCATCTACGACAGTGCCGACAACAAGCTCGCCCTGGTGGAGGAGAATGGCATCTTCGAGCTGCTGCGGACGCTGCGAGAACAGGACGATGAGCTGCGCAAGAATGTCACAGGTGTCCCTTGTCCCACCTCCCTGTCCCCTCCCAGCATGGTCCCCCCTAACACCTGTCCCGCTCCCCAGTGCTGTCCCCCAGCGCCTGTCCCCTCTTCCCCGCTGTGCCCTCCGTTCCCCTCCCCTCCTTCCCTTCCCCATCTCCAGTCTCTGTCTTGCCCCTCCATTCCCATCTCTTGCCTTGTGTTATTTTTGTGGCATTGGGGATTGAACCCAGGGCCTCCCAGTGCTAGACAAGCCAGCCACTGAGCTGCACCCCAGCCACCTCCATCCCCAGGTCTTGCTGTCCCAAGCTGCATCCATCACTCTGATGGTCGTACAAGGGTGTCCCTAACGGGACTCTTGGGTAAGACACAAAACACCCAGAAGGAGTAGGGAGTGTCCTCTGCCTGTCCTCAGAAGAGCCAGAGGAGAAGCAGGTAGCCCATCTTGACACAGCTTCTGCCACCTACCCAGGCATCCTGTGGAACCTGTCATCCAGCGACCACCTGAAGGACCGCCTGGCCCGGGACACACTGGAGCAGCTCACAGACCTGGTGCTGAGCCCCCTGTCGGGGGCAGGGGGCCCACCCCTCATCCAGCAGAACGCCTCTGAGGCAGAGATCTTCTACAATGCCACAGGCTTCCTCAGGTGTGTGGGGCGGAGCTAGGAGAGACCGTGGGTGGAGAATGTCTGCAGCAGCTTGTCATCTGAGGCCTGAATGACAAGGTGGAGCTGGCCAGGGAGCTGGGAGAAGTGGACAGCTGGGTAAGGCTCAGGCCAGCTGTGGTCAACTAGGTGTGAGTGTCAGCAGCCCTGGCTGTAGGCTCAGGTTTCATTAAGTCAGGTCCCTTGATCCACATTCCTCTTCTTCCCAAACTGCAAGGAGGGGCTGAGGATGGGCATGAAGAAGGACAGGGCCAGCAGTGTCTCAGGGGACTATGAATAAGAGGTACCCAAGGGCCAGCCCACCTCTGGAAGGAGAAGGTATTAGTGCCTCAGGATCTCATGCCTAGGGCAGTGGCTTGGGGTTGGTACCCTCAGGGGTTAGGCTCTGTCGGGGTATCTGGGGGGCTCTGATCTGCCTCTGTCCCCAGGAACCTCAGCTCAGCCTCCCAGGCCACTCGCCAGAAGATGCGGGAGTGCCACGGGCTAGTGGACGCACTGGTCACCTACATCAACCACGCCCTGGATGTGGGAAAGTGCGAGGACAAGGTGAGGGACGGCCGGGCCCAGGGGGCCAAGACTCCAGCCCGCCCTGACGCCCTTCCACCCTCTGCAGAGCGTGGAGAATGCTGTGTGCGTGCTGAGGAACTTGTCCTACCGCCTGTACGATGAGATGCCTCCCTCAGCCCTGCAGCGGCTGGAGGGCCGGGGCCGCAGGGACCTGACTGGGGCACCACCGGGCGAGGTGGTGGGCTGCTTCACACCACAGAGCCGGCGGCTGCGCGAGGTGGGCACCAGCCTGGGCGGACAGGGGCAGGGAGTCCAGCTGGACACTCCAGCCCTGCTGACCACACCCTCTCTCCCAGCTGCCTCTTGCTGCCGACACGCTCACGTTCGCAGAGGTGTCCAAGGACCCCAAGGGCCTCGAGTGGCTGTGGAGCCCCCAGATCGTGGGCCTCTACAACCGGCTGCTGCAGCGCTGCGAGCTGAACCGGCACACCACAGAGGCAGCCGCTGGGGCTCTGCAGAACATCACCGCGGGTGACCGCAGGGTCAGTGGGCCTGCTGTCCCCAAGACCTGTCTTCCCCACGACGTGCTGGACATGGGACAGGAGCTACTCCTCAGGAATCCACGCCCTGCTGGGGGAGGGACACTGAGAGCGAGCCATGGCCAGGCTCACAGTCATCACCAGAGACAGGGCTCCAGGAGGTCTGAGCAGAGGGCCTGCCTGGTCAGGCCCTGGCTGGTGTGAGGGCAGAGCCGGCAGAGGCGGGCAGCAGGAGGTAGAGGAGCAGCTGTCTTTCCCCAGACAGGGCTAGCTGGTGCCACCCTCAGGGTCTTTCCCTGTCCTTCCCTGCAGTGGGCAGGTGTGCTGAGCCGCCTGGCCCTGGAGCAGGAGCGCATCCTGAACCCACTGCTAGACCGAGTGCGGACTGCCGATCACCACCAGCTGCGCTCACTGACTGGCCTCATTCGAAACCTGTCCCGAAATGCCAGGAACAAGGACGAGATGTGTGAGTGGGGCCGTCCCCAGCTTGGGTTCCGCCCACACCCCGCCCATCCTGCTGCGTACCTCTCTGGTGGCTTCTCACGGGCAGAGTGTGGGCAGCTGGGGCAGGACACTAACCAGTCTCCTGACTCCCACAGCCACCAAGGTGGTAAGCCATCTGATTGAGAAGCTCCCTGGCAGTGTGGGCGAGAAGTCCCCGCCAGCTGAAGTGCTGGTGAACATCATAGCTGTGCTCAATAACCTGGTGGTAGCCAGTGCCATTGCTGCCCGAGACCTGCTCTACTTCGATGGGCTCCGAAAGCTGGTCTTCATCAAGAAGAAGCGAGACAGGTGAGGCCAACCCAACCCTGCAGCAGCCGCTAGGGCACCCAGTCACCTAGCCTCCTGAGCCTGACCCTCTGACTACCCTAGCCCTGACAGTGAGAAGTCCTCCCGGGCAGCCTCCAGCCTCTTGGCCAACTTATGGCAGTACAGCAAGCTCCACCGTGACTTCCGGGCGGTATGTTCTACGAAGTGCAGTGGGCGGGGTCCTGGGGCACAAGGTATGGGATGCTGGGGGAGAAACATGGAGCCCATGTGGAGCAGGAGGCCTGGAACCTAGAGATTAGAAGTCCAGGCCACGCCTGCACACTGTGGGGAAGACAGGGTCTTGGGGACAGCAGGACAAGCAGATGTGTACCCTGACCCAAGCCCCCTTTCCACTGCAGAAGGGCTATCGGAAGGAGGACTTCCTAGGTCCCTAGGTGAGGCCTCCTGGAGGAGAAGGTGGTGAGACCCAGCCTCTGAGGAACAGGCTCAGCTCCAGCTTCTTGCCATCCTGGCCTGGAAGAGGAGGCTGCTGGCTGAGGTGCCTCTCCACAGAACCCCACGTGCACCTTCAAGGGCCTGGGCCACCAGGAGGGGCAGGGCTTGCAGCTGGGAATTTGGCTTCTGCGGGGCAGGGGACTGGGCAGGGGTTGAGGTTGCTCTGGTGTATGGGTGGTGACCTGGTCACAATGCAGACATGGGGCTGGCCATGGCCTGGTAGTGCCTCAGGACGGTAGCATGGGAATAAAGGTGGCCATGAACACAGCCAGAGCCCCATGAGCTTTCACGGGTAGCTGCCTATCCCAGGACTTGTAGTGTCCCCAAGCACACCCTCCTGCCCCTGAGAGCTCTCACCCCTGGGCTCACACATAGATCTTCCATGGTCAGAGGCAACAAGAGTGAAAAGCAGAGTCGGCTTCTGTGCTACCCGAGGTACAAACCAGCAGGAGCAAAGGAGAGACGGCGGGTGGGGTCAAGGGGGTTACTCGTGCAGTAAACATCCACACCTCCGCCCAGCCCAGGCCGGCACCAGGGGGCTTAGCCCTGCCCACAGGCTGGAGGTGCCCTAACCAGGGGTTCTCATACTGGCCTCCCAAGGCTTGAGTCCAGGAGGCCTAGGATTCCCACTGATCTAACCCAGAGCCTCTTGGTCCTGAAGCCACTGTCAATAGTCTTATAATGAAAAACACTCCCCTCCAGAATCTGTCCATATCAGGAGGGCTGAGACAGCTGCACCTCCCGCCAGGGATCAGACAGGGAGACGGGGGTCACTGAGCTACTCAGAATGAGGGAGATGGAGAGAATGGATGGCCAGGTTGGAGACAGGGTGTGGAGGGTTCACAGGTCGGGTGGCCGGCTTGGAGAGCCTGAGAGGAAGCAAGAGGACACCAACAGGAAGAGGCGTACAGGCCAGACAAAAGCAAAGCACTTTATTTTCTGGCACTCCTTCCCTGAGAGGCCCAGGGCTACAGGCTGGGGTTGTGGTCCTGCCTAGCAGAAACCTGCCGGCCCCCACCCGACAGCTGTCCCCTGTGCTCCTGTGCTCCAGGCTGGGGCCAGGGCTACACATCGTCCTCAGACACCAGGCAGTAGAAGTCTGTGCGGGCACTATAGTTTCGGGAGCCGAGGTCCGAGACATCCACCTCACTGCTGGGGCCCTCTCCCAGTGAGACACCACCTGCACGCGGTGGAGCTGGCCGCTCCCCAAAGGCAGGTCCTTGCACACCTGCCAGGACCACAAGGCATGAGGTCGGGCTGCCTACAGCCTGCCCCTGGGCCTGGGGTCCTCACCTGCTCGCCCCCAGCCATGGTGGCACCAGAGGCCCAGGGTGGCCTTGGGCCAGAGCAATTTCCCAGAGAGGCAGTGAGAAACTTCTGGGACTCCGATGGGGGATCAAACCTGCATAGGCTGCAGGGGCCTTCCATGTGGGGAAGCCCACCACCCCTGGGTCTCTTCCAGGCCTCTGCCCCTTCACCCCAGGCTGAGTGCCTCAGGTCAGGAGTGGGGATGGATGGGCATACCCAGGTCTCCCTCAGGGTCAGGGTCCAGCTCAGGCTCCAGGGCGCGACCCTCCATAGGGCCTCGCACGATCAGCATGGGATCCTTGTCCTCCTGTAGCTGGGTCTGAGGGTCTCCCTCCACTGGCCTGTACTGCACCTTCCGTGGCAGCGCAAGCTGTAGCTCTTTCCAAAAATCGGAGGAAGGTGTCTGGGGGCCAGGTGGGGGTTGTCAGCGTGAATATGTGTGCATGCAAACCGGAAGCCCTGGCCACCCTGGTCCCAAAGAACAATTCCGGCACTGACCCAGAGGTCCCCAGGTCTCGCCGTACCACAGGGTCCCATTCAAAACCCCACCCAGCGCTTCCCACCCCTCCTGCCCCCCAGCGCGCACCACGGAGCCGGGCCTCCAGAGCAGCAGGGTCACCAGGTGGCGGTGCTGGCGCAGCAGGTGTAGCGCGGGGTGCACGGGGTCGCGCCTCTGGCCCTCGAAGGTGATGAAGATGGGTCTGCGCGTGAGCTCCAGCAGTCTGCACAGGCCCTCCCTGCGGGAGCAGGGCCGTCAGGTCAGGCGAGGCCAGGCCGGCGCGGCGCGGGCCACCCCCGATCCCGCGCGGGACGCACCGGAAGCTGTGGCTGCACCAGGCCCGGCCCAGGAAGGCGTCTGAAAGCACCACGATGAGGCGGCGGCAGCGGCTCAGGTTCACCAGGAGGTCCGCGGAGGGCTCTGCGAACGCGGCAGGGAGGCGGCCCGGTGATGGGCGGGGCCAGAGGTGAGGGCGGGACTCTGGGCTAGGGGCGGGGCGGGGCTCTGCGGAATAGGGGCGGGGCCAGCGACGAGGGCGGGGCGCTACCCGCGTGCGGCAGGAGGTCACGGTCATCCAGGAAGAGCTTGTAGCCGCGACGACGCTCCAGCTGTGGCTTCAGGATGAAGTTCACGAATTTGCGGTCCTCAGGGCAATCGCTGTAGGAGACGTAGGCGTCGTAGAGCTTCCCGTCTGCGGACAGCGGCCAGTCAGCCGCGGCCACTTCCAAGATCCTGGGCCTCCCCCCACCCCTCCCTCAGCCTCGGGCTTGGCACCTCTCCCGACACACACACCAGGACCTGGACTTTTTCCCTTTCTTTCGACCCAAGCGCTGTCTGCTCTCCTGGGCCACGCGGAGTCACACACGCCTTCCTGGTTGTGCACCCCAGGCCCTCCAGGACCACAGCCTCCCTGCCCCTACCTGCAAGGAGGAACTCCCTCCGCCCAGTGCTGAGCCCAGCCCTGCCCCGGCACCGGGACCCTGCTTCCCTGTCCGTGCGAAACCCAGGGCACCCACCACATGGTACCGTTCACCTCCACCTCCCCGTGCTCACCGTTCACCTCCACCTCCCCATGAGTGTCTTGGTACCAAAGCAGGACATTGAGGCGACACTTAATGTAGAGCAGTGCGGCCAACAGCAGAGCCAGCAGGACCAGGAGGGAGGCCAGTACCGCAGCCACGTGCCCTGCAGGGCCTGCAGACAGTGTGGGCCTGAACAGCTGCCCTCCAAACTCAAGGTCCTCAGGTACCCCTATCTTCTGCCCCCATGTACCCTCCTCACCAACTCTCTGAAGAGTGAAGGAGTAGGAGCTGACGTTCCAGACAGAGCAGGTGTAGGTCCCGTAGTCCTCATCACTGGTCAAGTTGACCCCCAGGACACTGGATACAAGCATCTTTGAGAAGTTCACCTTGACCCTGGGAAAACCAAACCCAACTCTTGGGGCCTGAAAGCATCACCAGATGCCCCAGGGACCCTTCTGTCTGGGATTCATCTAGGAAGGCTGCAGATTTGGGCTTCTTGGGCAGTTCTTGGGCCATAAGCTAAGACAAGTGGCCAGAACCTGGAAGTGGCTGTTCTAGGACATCACCCAAAAACTAGGTGTGGGCTGAGGGTGGTCCTCTGATCTCGGGTTTGACTGGATGGTCAATGCCTCCTCATTCAAGCCCTAGGATTCTGTTGGCACCCACAGCCCTGGGCAGTCTATAAGGTGAATGTCTACAGAGTCATGAAAATGCCAAGCTCTGTCTCTGTGGTCACTGACCTCCATCCATATCCACAGGGGCACTCTGCCCATGTCAGACTGGCCAGTCAGTACCCAGCCCATATCCAGTTGGTCACAGATCAGGATGTGGTCACTTTGACTCTGGACACACCAGTCTCTTACCAGAATTCCTCATGGAGGCTGTAATCACTTCCATTGCCCAGTGGAAGCCTATCTTTTAGCCACTGGACTGAAGGCTGTGGGCAAGAAGGCCCAGGGACCACCCAAGCTGTGCAGTTTAGAGTGACTGTACTGCCCAGGGCAGGCCCCAGGAGCTGGTCTTCAGATGGGGAGAGGAAGTCAGGGGCCCTGTCACAGACTCCTGTAGAGAGAGGACACAGAGGGTCATTCCATCCACAGGTAGCCTGTGGTCTAGGACAATAAGGTGGCAGATGAGGGGTGTGCTCCATGTTCCTGTCATGTCCATCCATGAGTTCCATGGGGACAGGGCTTAGCACTTGACGCTCTTTCCCCAGCAGTGGCCAGGCTGTGTTCTGCCTCTCTGGATGTGACCACCCTGTGCTTGGAGGGGACATGAGAAGGGAGGGCAGTGACATAGGACCCATCCAGCTGCTTGGCCACATAGGACCTGAGTCCAGCCCCACTTCCCACCCTAGAGGAGGGCCCAGACACTGCCCTCACCTGGCCTGCCCCTGCTGGAGTGGGCAGGGAGTGTGGAGACAGTGGAAGGGCTGGGAACCTGCCTGGCTCCATAAGGCCTGGACCCTCTAATCTTTGAATCAGGGTAATGATCCCTGGCAGGAGGTCAGAGGAGTAGACTCCATCCTCTCAGGAGTGTGGTCTCCCTCCAGCCCTCATCCACTACACCATGCTGGGTACTCCTGGGCGTTCCTGGCCTCCATGCACCCAGTCTGTGGCCTTGAGCAGAAGAGGGCTTCAGGCTCAACCTCACTACCTGTCCTGGTTCAGGGACAAGGGTGGGGGGAAGAGAGAGCAGAGGACTTTGACCTCCTGATGTGCATCCCAGTAGAGAGCGAAGGGCATGGCCTGGAGCCGGCCTGAGGGCATGAGGTGAGAGTCAATGCAATGCCTGTCCCTCTGACCCACCTACCTGTCATGGCTCTGGCCTGGGTCTCTTCAGGGCAGGCTGGACACTGGTGCTACCCCTGGCTCCACAGGGGTCCTTAACCAAGCAGATCAGTCCACTGAACGCTAAGCAGGACCCTTCTCTGGACTTGTGAACAGTTGGACAGAATTCCGGGACAGGTCAGAGGCTGCTGCCATCCCCAGGGAACAAGTTAAACAGGAGTGAGATGAGTTAACCAGTAACTGTCAGCCACAGGCTCACTGGCCCTGTGCCACCACAGTCAGCCTCACAGGTGCCAGGGGAGCTCCCAGACAGCAGCATGGCCAGAGTAGGCACTGCCTCACAGGGCACTAGGCAGGGAGGGGGCACCTCACACCTGTGGAGCCTCAGTGGGTCAGACTGGCATGGAGACACTGAGGGGCTTCCTGGGCACCCTTCTCCTGGCCCCTAGCATGATCTCCCATGCAGGGTCCTGGACTGTTCACAGCCCACAGCAGCCCACACACCCTGTGACTCAAAAGGCTCTGCAGGCTGGGCACAGTGGCACATGCCTGTAATCACAGTGGCTCGGGAGGCTGAGGCAGGAGGATCATGAGTCCAAAGCCAGCCTCAGCAACAGCAAGGTGCTAAGCAACTCAGTGAGACCCTGTCTCTAAATAAAACACAAAATAGGGCTGGGGATGTGGCTCGGTGGTCAAGTGCCCCTGAGTTCAATCCCAGTACCAAAAAAAGGCTCTGCAGAATGAGCACATTCCTGTCAGGCTGACCAGGCTCTTTCCAGCACTTGAGAGTGCTCAGTCCTAGAAAAGTCCCTGAAGCGAAAGAGCTGCCCACTGAAGGTCTGTGGAAGACATACCCTCTCATGCAACAGACCCCTCAGCTTGTGCTCTGATGTCAGATTGTGCTCTCAGCCCAGCAGGTCCCAGGGCATCTCCTTTAGTGACCTCTTGACCTCACCAAGCTCAGAAGACCTTGAATCCCTGCAAAGGCAGCCTCAGCCCCTCCTAGGAGTCAAGGCCAAACCCCCAGAATGACGCAGCAAGGCAGCAGGCCTCCCCAGCCCCCGGCCCGGCCCCCGCACACCCACACAGCTCGTCTTGGCTGCACGCACACATGCACCCCCTGCACAGCACGCTTCCCGCCACACACACCTCCCACTGCTGCACAGGGCTCAGGTGCACACACTCCCACACCTCCCGGGCACTCGCTTGCGACACTCCCACGAACTCAGGACCAGGAGCACCCCACAGCACACGTGGCACCTCCTGCTGTGCCCCACACATGCGCATGCACCCCAAGCACTGCGGGCCTCCCTCAGCCAGACCCCGCTCCAGGAACAGGCCCCAAAGCCACAGGCTCACTTAGAGCAGCAGGGAGGGCAGTCACCTGGTTCCAGCTCTTTCCTCCCAGGGGGAGTTGGTCATTGAGGTCATCAGTGTGCTCTGGGAGCACACTCTCCCTCAGCTGGGACCCAGGGGGCGTCCACAGTGCTGCAGCTGCCCAGGAGGCATCACCACGCTCAGTGAGGACCTGGCTTTTGTTGATGTATATTTTAATCAGAACTTTCCCCGTAGTTTCCTGGCCTTGCAGTCACATCCTCTCCTGACCTTAAACCCCACCCAGGCACCCACCCCTTCCCGGGGCGGGCAATTGGTGGCTCTTGCCCCGCCTGCCTGGCTCTTCCTGTAACTCTGAGTCAGATGGCCCCTTCCTTTGGGGCCTGCCCCAGCCCCCCTGGCACTGCACAGAGGGCCTATGCAGAGTGTCTGTGGGGTTCGGGGTCTGACAGGGAGACTCCCATCCAGAACCATCCTGCACACACCCGGGAGGGCCAGTGGGGCAGGAGGGCCTTCCTCCTGGAAACCCTGTAATGCTACACTCAGGAGCAGAGTTGTCTCTTGCTCCCTGCAAAAGTGAGCACACCCAGGCATCTGTGACCTCTGATGTGCCTGGGTGAGGGATCCTTCAGAAACTGGGCCAATAATGAGGCCTAAGCCAGGCTCAGTGGCGCACACCTGTAATCCCAGCACTTTGGGAGGCTGAGACAGGAGGATCACGAGTTCAAAGCCAGCCTCAGCAATGGCGAGGCACTAAGCAACTCCGTGAGACCCTGTCGCTACATAAAACACAACATAGGGCTGGGGATGTGGCTCTGTGGTGGACTACCCTTGAGTTCAATCCTCAATACCAAAAATAAAATAAAATAATAATGAGGCCTAGAACAGGCTCTCTGGTCCACTCCCTGACCACCTCCTAGGCATAGCAAAGGGTTGTGGTGTTTCCAGGACCCGTTCAGGGAGCATTCCCAGTTTTCCAAGTAAGGAGGCAAAAACAGGAGGCCACAGGCTCTTGGCTCTGACTGTAGGTAGAGGCAGCTGCTATCTCCTGCTGCACCACTGACTCTCCTAGACAGACCTGAGCTTTGGGGCCAGTAACATGTGACTGGCATTATCATGGACTAGGAAAGGGTCTCCTCCACTGCCTGGCTCTGCCCTCACCTGCAGAGAGGCAGGGCCTGGTCTGGAGGGCTCCCTTTCAGTCCCTAGCTGGGCGTCCTCAGTACAGTAGCAGGTTTTCTTGCATCCAGCCCTGCCCCAAACCGGTGGCCTGGTACACAAGACTCTCAGGTGACTCAGGTGACAGTGCATCTTGGGCTCTGGGCTTGAAGAGCTAGTGGGAACAGATGCCCTTCCAGCCTTGATTTTCTCAGTGTTTTGTTCTGGTTTTGTACCAGGGGTAAAACCCAGGAGCACTCAACCACTGAGCCACATCCCCAGCCCATTTATTTTTTCATTTTGAGACAGCGTCTCACTAAGTTGCTTAGGGCTTCACTAAGTTTCTGAGGCTGCCTTTAAACTTGCAATCCTCCTGCCTCAGCCTCCCCAGCCACCACACCCAGCTCCTCAGTTCTTCTGAGCTGGTAATTGCAGGTGCCCAGTGGACCCTTGTAAGCATCAGATACCTGGTAACTGGCTGACCCCTCAGGGAGGTGGTGCTGTGCTCCTCACCTTGCAAGTCCCTAAACTGAGGCACAACTAAGCAACTCAGTGAGACCCTGTCTCTACATAACACACAAAATAGGGCTGAGGGTGTGGCTCAGTGGTCGAGTGCCCCTGAGTTTAATCCCTGGTACCAAAAAAATAAATAAATAAATACACTGAGGCACAAGGACGCTGAGGAGCACTCTGACCAGAAGCAAAGAGCGAGGCTTTCCAGCGCTGAAGCCCACGCCCCAGCAAGCCTCACCACCCCTGGAAGCACGTGCCAAACTTTCAGAGGCTCTGGGCACCTTGTCTCTGTCCCCCTCTCAGAGCCACCCGCTCTGGGGATGGACGCCCCTCTCCTTCCCTCCCTCTACTAAGGTCCACCTCCACCCCACCCCACCACACACCTCCCAATCCACTCTACTGGGTGAGCATGAAAACCATGTCACATGCTCTTTCTGAGGTGCCCCAGGGCCCCGAATCTAAATCCAAGCCTGGCCCCTCACACTGCAGTGCGTGGAAAGCGCCAGCGCCGCCCCTGGGGCTGCGGCTCCCCGCCCGCCCCGTCTGGCCTGCTGCTCAGCACCCCTGTCTACGAGCGAGCGAGCGTCTGCTGCGCCTCTCCTGCTCCCGCGGCTCACTGAGACCCCGGACGTCTTTCCTGGGGAAGGAACGCGTGTGAGAGGCCCCTCCCGAGTCCAGGCCACTCGGCCCCTCCCGAGTCCGGCCTTCCGGGGAGGTGCACGGCCTTTGTACCCGCCACCTTCCAAGGTGCGGTGAGCAGGCCGGTCGGGGGCGCGCACGGAAACGGGGGCGCGCAAAGGGCGGGAACGAACCGACGCACCGAGGACCGCCGCGCAGGTGGCGGAAACCCCGCGGGGGAGCCGCGAGCTCCGGCCCCAGCCAGTGTACCACCTCCCCCGGGGGCCTTAGGAAATCTCAGGTTTGGGATCCGGGCTTGGGGCGCGTGGGGGGTCCTCGGCTCCGGGCCCCACTCTGCTCTCTTGCACTGAAGGCCATTGAGCCTCTGACCGCGTCGGGCAGAACGGACATAGCAGCCCCTCACCCGCAAGGCCTGGAAGGGGCCGGGACGCGGGCGCGTCTGGCTTCCGGGCGACGCGGGAAGCCTGCCTGGCTCAGAGCCACCTCCTGCGGGCCGCTCCCGCCGTGGCCCCGAGGTTCTTCAGAGCCAGGAGCGCCCTGGCCGCCAACTCCAGGCCTGGAACGACCCGAAGGCGGCGACCTCCACTCACCTCCGCTGGTCCGAGTCGTGCCACTCACCTGCCGCCAGACCTGCGGCTTGCGCGGGGGCGGGGCAGCTCACCTGGCCCAGGTGCTCAGCAGCGACAGTCCTGGCGGCCACGGCAGGTGTAGCCCCGCCCCGTGGCCAGGACCAGGGCGGACCCAAGTGCCCCGCTTTACACCTGAGGCAGGCGCTGGAGACTGTCCTGGGCTCAGCCCGGGAGACCTGCAGCCCAGGTATAGGAACAGGGGCCAAACCGTCCCAACCAACCTTCAGACAGGCTCAGAGCCCTGGGGAATCCTCCAGGATTCTGCTGCCCCAGGGGCGACTTTGTGGGTGGCCTTTCCTACTACTCCCACACTTACCTTTCCTCCAGGAATCCTGTATTGACCCCCATCCCACCTGGGATGATTGGCCACCTGGATAATTGGCCTTGGTGTCTTCTCTTGCCACCCCAACCCCCAAACCAGGGGAGAACCAGGCTACCTGGGCTACTGCATACCTGGCGTTCCACACTCTGGGCCTCTGAATTCCATCTAGCCCAAGGCAGACATCATCCACCAGAGACCTGATCTCTAAGCGACTCAGAAATGAACACTGTTATGTTTAATTTTATTATAGAAAGTTCTGGCTGAGGGAACCAGTCCCATCCAGGGGGGAGCTAGAACAGCAGACTTGGGGTTCCCCATCCTCTAGAATGGAGCAGAGCAGGACCTGGGGCCCAGATGTCAGAGAGAGGCCCAGGACACTTGGGCCAATTTTCAGGCATTGAGGCTGCATGAGAAGTCCTCCCAATTCTGTGGGTGCCAGGATCACCCCAGATTCAGGTCAGGGCTGGCCCAAGCCCAAGCCCTAACAGATGGAGCAGGCCCCACAGGCACACCTGTACAGTTCAGAGATGACCCAAACACACATGGGACTCCTGTGACCCCACATAGCCAAGGGCCTCCCAGGAGCCCACATGTATGTGTGGCTCCCTCGGACACCCCACATATAGCCACACATACATCATGAACATGGAACCCTAAGACCACCCACATATCACAGATCTCCATGGACTCAACAAATACATGGACTCTTGCGCACACAAGAGAGCCACACACACACTTGTGTGCACAGCCATGGGCAGGGCCAGGACATGGAGAGGGTGACTGCTGCAAGATCAGGCCTCTGGTGCCAGCACCTCTCCACCAGCTCTGGGTCGCCTACACATCTGTGCTCTTGGAGCTGGAGCTGGAGGCAGGATGGGGTTGGTGGGGACCAGAGGCCAGGCGCTCCCCGCAGGCCTGGCCTGCCCCCACCCAGCCAGCTTCTGCCTGCCTACCACATCTTATCCCGCAATATCCGGTACTTCTCCTCCAGAATCTTGTTCTTCACGGATTGGGGGACATCAGGTACAAACCACGCGGCAATGAGCTTGATGCACAAGGCTACGTGCTGGGGACAGGGACAGAAGCACAGAGACCCAGCCGGGTCAGAGGCCACACAGGCCTTGAGGGTTGAGGGTTGGGGAGGAGGGCCCTCCCCAGTTCTGCCCACCTCAAAGAGGATGACGAAAGCCAGGCGGATAGCCAGGAGGAACCAAAACTGCTCCGAGAAGTTGTAGTCGTGGGCATTGCGGTAGTCCCGGTACCTGGGTGGGGAAGTTCCTGAGGTCAGGGATCAGGAGTGCAGAGGGCGCTCATGGGTGGTGGGGAGCTCCAAACCTGCACTCGGTCACATTCTCAAAGCCCTCTATCTCAGCAGGGTCCTGGAAGTCCTTGGAGTAGAAGACGGACAGGCTGTGGTTGACATAGCCCTTGAGGCAGCTGGGGAGGACAGGAGAGGGGCATGGTGGAGCCACCGTGGCCTCTCCTGCCCCAAGGGTGCTTCTCAGGGGCTGCCCCGTGTCTGCTGGGGACAGTGGAACAGGGGCACACCAGCCTCTTCCACTTCCCTATATGGGAGGGGGCTACTGGCCTAGTACATGGCCATGCCTGGGAGTCCGGGGATGGTAGAGGGGTCTCAGGAATGCCACCAGCTGCCTTCCCTGCCAGGGGCTGGACAGAGCTTTCCAGAGGCTGCCCAGGAGGCCCAGTCTACAGGTACAGGGGCCTCTTGCAGGCCAGAGGACCTGGAAGTGGCTCTGCTTGGCCCTCCTTTGCCGGAAGCAGAGCACAGGAGGCTAACTGGAAGGGTGCCATTCTGAGAGAGCCTGCTCAGAAGCATCTGGGCCCAGACCAACCCCCAGAAGGGTCCAGTCAGTTGTTTCTGGGCTCCGGCCAGAGTGTGTAGACGGGGGCGTGCAGGCAGGAAGCATCTCCCCGGTCTCAGCCTCACCGAAGGCCAAGGTAGCATTGACAGAATCCAGCCATTCCCAGGACAGAGGGCACGGGCTCCCCTGGGACTGAGCAGCAACAGGGCCATTTTCTCAGGGGTGTCTAGATGATCTGAGGCCTTACTCTTCTGATGAGTGATTCCCCTGTCGACATGGGCCATAGCGGTACTTGTAGACCACTCGGGGGATGAACTCAGAGGTGAAAGCGATGACCATCCCATTGGCAATGACCGCCAGAACTCCGATGGTCTCCAGCACTTGCAGCCAAGTCCCTGAGCCAGAGAAAGGGGGCTCCTAAGCCCCATTCCACCTGTACCCCCACCAAAGGCTGAGAGCCTGAGTGCTCTTGTCTTGGCTCTGCCCAGGGTGCCCACTGCCCATGGGGGCCAAGGTGCTCACCAGGAAACCCCAGCCAAGAGTGCAGCCTTGGCTTTCCTGCGCCCACCTGACTGACCGGAGGGACTCTGCTGTCCCCTTCCATCTTCCTCCTGAGCCCCTCAGGAGCCCCCAGGCTGCTGCAGCCCTAGATCCATGCCCACCTGGGCAGGACCCCTACACCTGAGCCCAAGGCTGGGGTTCGCCCTAACACTTCTCTCACCCTCTCCCCACTTCCAGGCCCCAGCCCCTCTGACACCATCCATCTGAGTGTGGCCATGCTTGGTGACTGACCCCTCATCCCCATGCCCTCAGAGGCCAGCTCTTCTGCCTGGGCCTCCCAGGGTGCTGTGAGCCCTTCAGCCAGATGCTGGGCTCCAGGGAGGGACCTGCAAGGTGTACCCTCTCTGCCTTTTTCTGAGCCCCCCAGGCTCAGCCCATCCTTGGCAGACCCCTGAGAAGGGCTGGGGGCTACTGAGATTGTTTCAAGGTGGCCTGGTGTGGGTCAACAGAGAGCCCATGGAGCTGCCCCTCAGCTGGCACCCTTGGCCACCCCCCTCAGATGCCGACCCCATCAGGCCCTGACCGATGTCCTTGGCTTTGCGTGGCACCAGGCGCCGCTGCAGCCGGACCATCTTGATGGCGTCCAGGCGGATCTCCACAAGGTTGCTGAAGAGCGCCAGCAGCGGTGCCAGGGGAAAGGCGGCCACAAAGATGGTGGTGAAGCCGTACTGGATCACTGCGGGGCCGAGGTGTCACCCTTGTCACTGGGCAGCACCCGCCTGCCCCACCCCGCCCCCCACATACTCATCTCCATGAATTCGTCAAACAGGCTGAAGGTGGTGACGGGGTTCAGGAGGTAGTTGCGCTGCCAGTCCTGGAGCTGGGGGTCACAGGGCCGGTGGCTGCGTGTGCAGGCTGTCATCAAGCGGAACTTGTGGGCCAGCCACCTGTGGGTGGAGTGTGTGGGATGGGCGGGAGGCCCTGGGGGCCAAGGTGTCAGGCACGGGTGCTCAGGGGCAGCACACAGGTACTCACGGGCGCAGGTACTCCACACAGTTGCTCAGTGTCTGCTTCAGACCCATGATGATGGCCATCTGCACAAACAGGTCCATCATGCAGCCGCTGAGGTGGCACTGTGGGACAGGCAGCGGGTCAGGGAGGGCCGAGTTCAGGGGAGAAAGGGCTCAGGGACAGAGCAACAGGGCTCAGGGTGGACAGACCTCCTCCAGCTTCCACAGACCAGCCAGGCGCGTGGACTTCCCAGGATGACCGTTGATCCTGGGGAGCAGAGTGATCCTGGGTGGGCATGGGGGCGGCACCTTGCCTCTGACAGGGCGGGCTGCAGTCACCACAGGTGCAAAGGGACAGGACAGTAGCAGCGGGGCAACGACACACACCCAGGGCCACAGGCCTGCCTGGCTTCTACCCCTGAGACACTCATTCCAGGTGAGGTCTGCTGGGCCTAGCCTCAGCTTCTCCCCATGCAAAGTGCACGCCGTTTTGTGTTGTTTAAAATCATCTGCTTTTCCTCAATACGGTGGCAAATGCAAGCTATCTTAAACCAAAGGGGCTCAGGGCCGATGTTGAACTTGAGCAGGACCCCCATTTATGGTTCACAGGAGCCATTACTTGACATCATGCTGGAGTTATTCACAAATGAGCAAGAAAACACCAAGTATAACTAGTACAAATTTGCAAAGAAAAACATCACTGTTTTAGGAACTATGATTATATGCCTGGAAAATCAAAATAAACCACTAAAAGACTGAGTGGCAAATCAGCTGACAGGCACCCAGAAAGGACACACGGTGTCAAGCTGCCTTAGCCTTCCTGTATGCAGCACAAGCCCGGGAAGCGGGGCTGGAGAAAAGCTCGGTCACACACACCAGCAAGAGACAACCAGAATGGCATTCACAAGAAATCTGGGACCTACATGAAGAGGAGGGACTCTCCTGCAGAGCACAAAGCCTTGCTCCTCAACAGGAAGGCTGAGGGCTCACTGGTGGCATGCAGGACAATGGCCCCCAAAGACAGCCGGTGGCTGTGCTACCTGACCTGTCATGGCAGATGGCCTTGCAGGGGATTCTCCTGGGTGAGCTGGCTGTGACCACAGGGACCTCTGTGCAGGAAGGACTGGGCCTCCCACCAGCCACACGTGAAGGCCTGGCAGAGATGTGCAACGTGGGTGGGCGTGAGCTGCCCGTGTGGAGCCCTACACGTCTGCCAGGAAAACCAGCTCCGTCCTGTGTTCCTCAACAGGAGTGATGTTCAGGTGCAAAAGGGAGATCAGATAAGTGGAAGCGGGTGATGGACGGATGTAGCATTAGGAAGCAAGAGATTAAGTCGATGAGAATTTAAGGGGGAAAGAAACCAGTTGATACCTCCAAGAAGGAACTCTTTAGGGCTGAGGTGCAGCACCACAGAGGAGAGAGAAAACAAAGAACTCTTGGCAACCAAGCCTCTAATTGTTAAACTTTAAAAAAAAAAAAAAAAAAAAACAGAGGGGCAAAAAGACAGAGGGAGGAAGCCTCCCGGGGAGGACAGGCCAGAGGCCCCATCCAGGTGGAGGCCTCCTGCGTCTGTGGGTGGCCGCAGGTGTGCCATGAATTGGCAGTGAGCTCCTACACAACACAGAGGGAGCCACTCCCCTTCAGAGGAAGCAAACAGGCGAGTATGGACTGGGCCGGAGGCCTGGGCGGGAGGCTGAGGAGGAGGGCCCCCCAGGCGGCCTGAGCGTGAAGCTCAGCCTCAGCAGAGGCCCCGAGGGCGGAAGCTCCGGCCAGGTCTCTACCGGAGGGGCGGCGCGGCCCGCACCTGCCCAGGATGAAGGCGATGTAGACCAGGGAGGAGAAGTGGGCCAAGAACTGCAGGATGAAAAACCTGATGGTGAACTTCCTCTCCCGCTCCGAGAAGGTCCTGGGCTGCTCTGCAAAGAGAGGGCGCCTGGCATCCGCCCTTCAAACCCATGACGCCGCGCCCACCACCCCAGCCCCACCCCGAACCTCCAGGAAGAGCAGGGTCCACTCACCGAAGTCACAGAGCCTCAGGGCCACGGACTTGTTGACCTGGGGGAGAGGGTGCTGAGGGCCCGCCTGTGGCCTCCCACGAGCCCGCCTCCCGCCCCCCGCCCATCCCCCACCTTGGTCATGACGACGATGATCACGTAGTGCACCAGGGCCCCAGTCACCACTACGGCCGTGGTCACCTGCTTCTCCAGGAAGGGCAGTGTGCCGAGGAGGGCAGCGGCCAGCACGCGGTAGACCACCAGCAAGTGGGCCATGCCGATCATGAGGCAGATCTGCAGAGGCGCGGGCGCCGGTGGGCAGGCGCTCAGCGGGGCCGCCTCTCCACCCGCGGGGCTCAGGGCTGGGGAGTACCATGAACAAGGACAGCACCAGGATGACAGTGCTGCGCAGGTAGGAGTGCCGGTGCGGCCGGAGCTGGTAATCAGGGCAGTTGATGAGCTGGAGCGCCATCTCCTCCTGCAGGGTCCCCAGATATGCGCCTCAGACAGGGACACGCCCAGGCAGGGACACGCCCAGACAGAGGACACGCCCAGAGGGCACGCCCAGACAGAGGGCACGCCCAGACAGAGGACACGCCCAGACAGGGGACACACCCAGACAGGGACACACCCAGACAGAGGACACGCCCCAGACAGGGGGACATTCCTCACAGGACACGCCTCAGATATGAGTCATGGTTCAGACTTGGGGTCACAAGCCTCAGATGTGGGGACAGGCCTCAGACATGAACACAGCTCGGACACAGGACACAGGCGTGGGCCACACGGGCACTGAAGCGGACGGCCCTGGCAATGGGCCTGCCTCACCTGGTCTTCGTCCCACCCGTACAGGTCCCAGTGCAGGACCACGCGGGCTCGCTGCCGCTTCCAGATCTCCAGGAACACAGTGGCTACAGCAGGGCAAGGAGGGCATCATGGTCATCCTGGGGACAGCACAGGCTGGTGTCCCAGGACCCTGGGGCGCCCGGCATCAACTCACCCCACAGAGCCATGAAGATGGCGAACAGCACGGTGCCCTCGTTGTCAAAGAGGTGGGTGAGCTGGGGAGAGGGGCCGATGGGCTTGGCTGGCCCCTGCCTCATCCCAAGGGAAGGGAGAGCCTGCTTCCCGGACCCCATGCTCTGCTCCCGCCTCTGGGTGGACAGACTGTGCCCCCGGCAGCCCTGGTGCCCACAGTGGCAAACCTTGGCAAACGTGCAGGTGCTGGAGAGTGGCCGGAAGCTGCGGCTCTGGTGGCCGAGAGGACACAGGAGGATGTCCCGGGCCTCACAGATCTCCTTGCTGGGGCACAGGGACGGGGCTGGCACTGGCTCCCCTTGCCCCCACCCTGGCCCAGCCACAGCCCCCACCCGGCCCACCTGATCTGGCTGGCATCGAACAGGGCAAACCCACTCAGGAAGACGAGGAGGCCCACCAGTGCGGCGGGCACCAGCATGTAGGTGTACCAGCCCAGCCAGGCGAAGTACAGAGCCACCTTCTCCCCAAAGTAGTTCCTGTAGGCAAGCCGCGTCAGGACCCGCGGGTGGCCAGGAGGGCGATGGGCATGCCAGGCACCAGTGTCTCCCGAAGCCTGTCCCTGCGCAGCCTTACCTGATGGCGTCGATCGGCTGCCCATGCACCATGGCCCTCCACCGGGCCCAGGTCTTCTTCAGCTGCCCCTCCCCCTGGCCCCAGAGATAGACTGAGCGCCTCCAGCCCTGGGGTCCTGCGCTCAGGGCCCTGGGCCAGCCCACCCCTCACCTTGTGCAGGGGGAACTTGGTCTCAAAAATCTGGTCCTTCAGCAAATTCTCGAAAGTGTCTGGGGGTTACCAAGGGCTTTGAGTCAGGGCAGGGGAGAGCGAGGGAGGACCCCGCTGCCCCCGTGCTCTCTGGCCACTGACCCGACCCATCTCACCACCAGCTGCCGTCACGGTGTTGCTCAAGACAAAGTTCACAATTCGGATTCTGAAACCCAAGAGCGGGGTCAGGACAGCCCCACAAGACCTCAGTGGACCAGCCCTCCAACCCTGACCAAGCCCAGAACCCACAAAGGAGCTGGGATCCATCCCACCTTCCTAAAAGTCCTCCAGGATAGAGTGCTGGGGTCCCCCTCCTCCCTGCACCCCTGTGCTCAGCCCTGCCCGTCCTTCCTATGAGCTGCATGTGTCCCCTGCCTTTATGTGCAGAAACCCTGGGATCCATTTTGCCTATGCAGAAACAGAGGCTCAGAGAGGTTGTGTAACTTGCCAGAGCCCACACGGCCAGGCATTGAACTACAGAGGCACACTGGGCACATCCTCTTCCTGAGACATGGCCCCTCCCATGAATGCATACCCCCAGGCTGGCTCCTCTCAGCCCCAGCCCGTCAAGGTGCTGCTACTCCTCCAGCTTCCCCTGCCTCCTCCCAGAGACTGGCCAGCTCTGTTCACAGATGCCCCTCCATTGCCTCATAACCAAGTTCCAAGAGCCTCCTGCTGGTGTCTGCTGAACAGGCCAGCTGGGCTCTGGTGGTCTGGTCAGGACCAAGCACCAATGGGTAAGGGAGAGAGCAAGCAAGCAGTGTGCTTTGAGCAGCAGCTCCTGGGGACACGGAAGACTCCTCCCTCTGGGCCTGCATGTCCAGCAAGGGGTCCCCAAGCCAGACAGGAGGGTCTGTGGGAGATGATGCCCTCACTGTGAGGGGTAGCTGGGGGCTCTGGGCCTCTCCACCCTTCACAGCCGGCTCTGACTCCACCCCCTGGAGCTTGTCACATGTGCCACCTTTCCTTGTCCCAGGCATGGAACTGAGGCACAGCTGTGGGGTCTGACCTGCTGTAGCCTGGGCTGAGACCACACGGTTCCGGGTCGTCCTGCCTTGGGGGCTCTAGCTGGACCAGGCATTGGGGTGGACAAGGGGTCCTCTGCTCTAGTGCTGGGCACGACTTCTCACCTCGTGGTGTCTGGGACAGAGGTCAGCCTGGCCAGCTCAGCTCCGGGGGCAGGACCTTCGGGCTCCATGAGGAGGGTGCGGTACAGCTCAAAGATGCCGTTGTCGGCTCGGATCCCAAAGAACACCTGTTTCTGGCCCTCTATCTCCTGGGGGGCAGCCACACGGGACCCTCTATTCCACCTGGAGCCCTCCCTTCCCCACAGCCACACACCTGTCCCCTGCACCTGGGCACAGGCCTTGGTCCCATCCCCAGGACTCTCCTGGCCCAGGACCCCTGCCCTCGCCAGGCGCCAGCCCACCTTCCAGTCGAAGCCCTTCCTCCTGAGCTCCCCCAGGAAGGCATTCAGCCTCTGCCTCTGCTCCCAGTTCTTTTGGGCATGGTGAGCAGCCACGAGCACGAAGTCCCACTGCTCAGGGTCCTGGAGAAGACGGCATGGGCTGGGGCAGGGGCCAGGGACAGGATGGCACAGGTGTGGGACACCAGGGAGGATAAGGGGCAGGTGGGACCAGCCTGACAGGTTCAAGCAGACCCACCTCACAAGTGCCCATCTCCTCCAAAGGGAGGCTTTCCCGTTCTGTCCCTACCAGGATCCGGAGGCTCTCTTCTTCCTGGGGGAGAGACAGAGGGATGGACAGATGCAGACAGGAGATGGTCAGGCCCCTTGCTGGCTCCTTCCTGCAGCCTCTGAGCCCCAGCACCTTGGAGGTAAGGTCCCACACACCCAAAACTGGGGACAAAAGGCCAGAAACAAGTTGGCCAGTGGCCAGGTAATTCCCGGTGGAGGTGAGGCTAACGATGCAGCCAGGAGGGTCATGGTGAGAGGCGAGGGCTGCAGCCAGGTAACTGGCCAGGTCCTCATGGAGATGCAGAAGCAGGCGGGGCCACAAGAGGACACAGCGCTCCTGCTGAAGCAGAAGGAGGTACATACAGGGAATTCACACACCAGGAGCCCCAAGAGCCAGGGACAGAGAAGAGATGGCAGCCTCAAGGACAGGGGGACGATGCGGGTCAGCTGGGGGAGGCAGCTGCCCTGGCCTCAGGGTCTGGCTGCAGGCCACCTGAGTGCTGCTGGGTGTGCACATTGGTGCAGGAACTTGGGTGACATTTTTCTGTCTGACTTGAGCACCCTTGGGCCCTTCAGCTGGCCATCTGCCCTCGAGAACACAGACAGGGGAGCTCATGATGGCTGTAGGGTGGCTCTGGTTCAGGCACTTCTGAAGGACAGAGGTGCTGGGGTCAGCAATGCAGAGGGAGCCTCAGGATCTGCCGCAGCTGCTGCCACAGTGGGGAGCACCCACCCTTCCTCCGCCTCCCCCACACCCACGCACCCACCGGATCTCCTTCCTGCAGGTGACAGCAGAAGAGAGGGAAACGAGAAAGCTGCCTTACAGAGGGACACCTGGCAGATGGCTGGCCAGGTGAGGAAGGCCAAGGCCCAGATATAGAAGAGGACAAGGTCCCCCAAGAGCCACCTCCATCTTACAGTGAGACCCTCTGGCAGACAAGCCAGAGGGTTCTGCAGGACTCCGGGGCTCAGGAAGCAGGTGGCCAGCACAGGACAGAAGGCCTCAAGGGTGGGGCTCAGGAGACAAAGGCGTGCGGGGTCCTGGGCAACCCAGAGGGCAGAGGGCAAAGCGGACACATGGGATCTTCCGTGGTGGGACACACTGGGTGGAGTCTTTGCGAGATGGGGCTTTCAGGGGAAGTTGGAAGGGGGCGAGGGGCAGGGAGGAGGCCTGTGCTTGCTGCAAATCTAAAACTAGCTCAGATGAGCTAACAAAGGCCTCACGTGCGCGAGGCCAGAGCTTGCTCCCCAGCACCACACGCACACTAAAGAAAGGTCTGGACGTTGACCCACGGCATGGGGCCCTCCCGTGGCATGGGGCTCTCCCGCGGCATGGGGCTCTCCTGGGCATGGGACCCTCTGGTGGCATGGGACCCTCCCGCTGCATGGGGCCCTCCCGCTGCATGGGGCCCTCCCGCAGCATGGGACCCTCCCATGGCATGGGGCTCTCCCGGGCATGGGACCCTC